>JXSR01S027947.1:28934-39262 GCA_000969725.1 Ophiothrix spiculata | reverse complement strand
AATTCAAAATATATAAAATAGTTTCTGCTGTAAGCAAATGCATGTATTACATCAAATGTACCAACGTAAATTCCCTAAATGAACGGAAAAACATGACACATAAATAAAATGATGTATTCTTGATAGAAAAAATATGTCTGAGATTTTGATAAAAATAACAAAGACAGTTCTTTTCAGCATTCAAAATGCATACTCATAGTAATAATGTATTTATTAAAAGGCATATCAAAACATAACAATTTAGTACAATAAATTTACTACGACAACAATTATTCCTGAGGTATAATACAACTGGAGATATTTATAAATCGCGAGCTAAGAATCAAAAAGTATAAACAACAGGAAATAAAAACAATCAGTGAGTACACACAAAGTAGAACCACAAATCTCAAGGGCATTTGAAATTTACTAACAACTAAGTAAATGGAAATTGTAATGCCTGTCTTGTAATCCCACAAAGACGTGTTCTGGATAGGACTACCTTTTTCCATTGTACGTTCTATGCTTTTACAATACCCATATCGGCCTAAATATTTCCTCTAATGTCTAGTATTAACGGTTATGTTACACAAAGAATGGAGTTTTATTGTTTATCTTTTTTAGATGAAGAATTTGTTATAGAAGACAAAGGGCTCATGACATATAAATTAGGAAAATTAGGACAATCTATAAATTGTTGATTTCTGACGACTTTTCCACTTGTTTAAACCTATTAGATGAAATGAAAATCAAAGCCAAATTGTTCACAATTATAAACATCGTTGTTTATCAGACATTATTTTAACTACAGGCAAAGCTACGTTCAATCAAATATTGATTAAAAAATTAAGTTAAAAATAAGCAATAATTAATATCTCAATAACCTAATCATTAAGCTAAATGAGAGAGAAATTTGTAGACACTAATAAGGTAGGACATATCTGTTTGCAGTATTCGTGGCTTTGTATGAGTACCACAGCAATCTAATTAAACTTTACAACCAATTCGATTATCTTAATAACGCATTCAATGAAGCGATTGAGTTTCCATGAAATAGGGGTTATGTGTTTTATTTAGCGAATCACTCGTTAAAAAACACAAAGCTGACCATGACCCTGTTGCTCTTTCATACCAATTTAAAAGCCATCATTTTAATAAGCCTAAATGAAATTGCAAACACTGACGGCTGGTAAATGACCTCTGGTTCATTCAGATTCTTCAATGTCATCAGATGGATTTAAAGCAAGGACATTTATAAACGAAAAATTACTTTAGGACGGACGCGTGTTACACAAACCGCTTACTTTGGAGAGGACAAAAAATTAAGATGTACAAGTCAGAAATTTGTTTTAAGAATAGCACATAAGTGTTACCTACATTGCCTTTGAAGAAGTAATGACCTTCAAAAAGGTTGCGACAATGATGTAACTCTCTCTCTTCATTTGATTTCGTATAAAGAAGAAGTAGGATATATTGTCACGATTTCTTCAACGTTGTAGAAAGTATAGGAATTGAAATTTATGTGAGAAAATCATGTTCCTTGGCGTAACAACAATTACATGATAGTCACAGTGATCCTCGAGCAATCAGAGGTACATATTGTGTTGCTTATCGGGTTAATGTAAAGAATATTGAAACGGCACAAATACAAGTCGAAAAGCTGTATAAACCTTTCTGTCATAAACACGTATACAAAGAAATACGCACGAAGTATAATAACAGCCCGAGAAAACTTGTTATATTATAGCATACAACGAGATTGTTGTACTTAAGACGTCATACTTTATGTATCATAAAGGCAATTCAAAATATATAAAACAGTTTCTGCTATAAGCAAATGCATGTATTACATCAGATGTACCAACGTAAATTCCCTAAATGAACGGAAAACATGACACATAAATAAAGTAATGTTTTCTTGATAGAAAAAATCAAGTCTGAGATTTTGATAAAAATAACAAAGACAGTTCTTTTCAGCATTCAAAATGCGGCGGATAATGCTATACTTGGCTTCTTAATGCAACAATAGCTACTTTGTAACGATAACATCCATTAAATCTTTGAATGTAATTACTTAAAGTAGATATAGCAAGGGAAAATGCAACACACAGATGAATTAGGGTTTTTTTTTTGTTAAAAAGTGTTTTGATTTTGGAAAATGTAGGGTTATTTGGTGGTGAAAATGAAGTAAACCTAAAACCAAGTGAAGAGCGAATTGTCTAAAAAATGAAAAATGTTGTAACAATATTTAGGTTAAATATCATAATTGTTTTCATTTTCAGTCAGAATGTACTTATATAGATATAAATAATCAGTAAAAGTTAAATCATACTATAATATTTCTATTGTTTTTTATTGAATTTTGTTTTTGAATGGACATTAGAGAAAACAAAGAGAAAAGTGATACATCCAAAATTTTGAGACCAAAATTAAAGGGTCCAGTCCAGCAATCACTGGCAACCGAAATAAAACTTATCTTATAATATAGCGTAAAATAAGAAGCTGTGTGTCCCGTAATATAAACATATATTTTCTGTTTGGTACTACTACTATACATAAGGCCAACATAAAAAAAAATGTTGTGTTGCCCTTAGCGACCGATCCTATTCAAAAATTTAAAAAAAATAGGGTCGGGAAAGCACCCAATTTTGCTCAGATTGGGTGTTTTTTGTAAAAATATTTTGAAAATAGTGGAAAGTACACCCACATTTCATAATTTAGCTGCTTTTTAAAAAAATATTTTTAAAAAAATTATGCCCGTCCGATCGACTCATTTTTTCAGAAATTCCACTTGAGGGCAACACAATATTTTTTTCTTGGCCTAAAAACCTGAAACCTATTATTGTATTGCTAGTCTAGAAACATGATCAAAAGAAAAGAAGAGAAAAATCGGCAGGTTGATGTTTTGATGACAACTGAAGCCTCATCTGGCCAAAATAAGTCGCATGGTTTTATTTACATTATATCACTTTACGTTGTATCTTGCACGACAGCTGATATGTTTCTATTATTTCTAACCACCTACATTGTCAATGTTCGTAACACGTTTCAAAAATATTGGTCAGATTGATAAATTATTCATAGAGCAATGGCTGACTTTATTTGTATTGACAGAATGACTTTGTGATTTTAAGCACAACATGTTATCAATATTAATTACAATATAATAGTGATAGCCGGTCAATCTAGCATGAACATTCAGCACGAGAGTGCATAACATATATACAAGCCCCGCGTCCCCCAACAAAATAAAAAGGCCACAAAAATTCCCTACATGTCCATCAAAAATAGCTATAAAGCACCAAAACACGTAAATGTAGGACGTTTCTTAATATAATACTACACCAAATGCTTGGTAAACTATTGAAAACTTTTTTTTTTTTTTTGCTTGTCACTTTGTCCAAACCACTAAAATTAGTTTTTGGTCGATCAAAACGAAAATGTTTCCTCCAAAAGACCTTTAGAAAACCGGCTCCCCCCGTTGAAAATACCCTGGCTACGGGCCTGCATATAGAATATTCAATCCGTCACGTTGAATTTGGCATGTTAAATCACTGCAAGTTGAATTTAAATATATCAGATTCATAAAAAGTAATTAGACATTTTACAAAAAATGCTTTTGATTTGTGAGAGTAAACATTTCTTCAGATAAAAATGAGATACAATATCTGTATAGATATATAAACTATAGAAAAAAAAGAAAGGGTGTTTCTTAAAATTTCTTAAAATGTGAAGAAATTTTCATTTTCCATTTTCATTCATAACCATGATGAATAATTTAAAAAATATTGAAAAGCCTCTACCAAATATCTCAACATGGAAATTGCATTTTTCTGTGTGATAAAAACTAAAGTTTTGTTGGTACTGTTATGCAATAAGTAAAGCAAACGGTGATAAAAAGTTACAAACATAAAAACAATTATTTGAAGTAAAGGGTGATTCCAAAGTGACGTTTGTGATCAAAAAAGTGACAAATTTCACTTTTAAAAGGCTTCAGCTCCTAGCATAGACATTCTATCCACGAGTTTGTTGTTGATAATAGTGTCCACTGGTGGGACCTAAAATTAATTGCCGAATAAAGTCCATGTAATGTTGGGTAACGTTTGTGACATCGCACGGATGTGTTTTTTTGCTCTAAATGACTTAAAAGTAAAACTTCTCTGACATGTTAGCGAATTTTGTATTCTGCTTTTCACAGATGATAGGTGACATACTTACAAATTATTCTATGAAGTTGTAGGAAATTCTATTGTCAGGATTTCTTTTAATGCATTATTTTGTTTGCTAACATTCGTGACATTTTGGTGTAACTTTTTGGTAACGTTTGTGACATGTTTGTCTTAAAACGTATGCTCATTCATGCACAGATAGAAAAACATCTCAATTTCCGTTTGGGAAATACTTCTCACGTACCAAGTAACAAACGTATGAGTGCAAAACCTGCTTATAAGATCAAATAAAAAAAATATTTGGTTGCTTGAAGTTAAAAAAAGGTTCATTTTCCGTGGAATGAGCTTATAAGTAATCAATTCGAGTCCATGTTTATCAGTATCAGGATAAGACTGTAGCCAAGCCACAGAGAGGAAATGAAATAAAACGATCTAGGAAGATAGAAATTAATCTATTTACTGTTTCACAGAAGGTAGAGGAAACATAGGATTACAAATCCATTATTACGAACTATTGTTTGCCTGTCAATGAAAGTATTATCTGGACAAATTATACCCGACATTTAAGATAGGATTCTGGTTATGATTCCAGAAAAGCGATATCCGCAACAGGAATCGCCGAAAGCAAAAATGACAAAATGTTTTAGCAACTCAACATTTGTAATCCAACATAGTTCACGCTCCATTAATATTTTCCATTCGAAAAAAAAACCATTTGTGAAATAAAAAATTTAAAACCAAATAAATTAATACAGTAATTTGAAAATGATATAAATTTAAAATACTGTTATGTTGAAATTTTACAGCGTGAACTTGTGCAACAATTCAACAAATGTCAGAATTAAAAATCTTTTTGTAGGTACAATTTAAGTAGTACCTAAAATTGGTCAATATGATGTTAATCCTGTAACGCCTATCAAATCCTTGTTACACTACATTAAAACATGTTAAATAGTACCTAAAATTGGTCAATATGATGTTAATCCTGTAACGCCTATTAAATCCTTGTTACACTACATTAAAATATGTTCAAAAGGAACCCACTCATAATGTGCAAAACATTCTTTTTTATCAAACGGATCAAAGTAAATGATTCAGTTTTCACGCAGGAAAGGCAATTTGTACAGAGATTTGTAATAATGAAAGTTGCAGCTGCCCCATAGTAAGAATACCATTATACACTGTTTGCTCGAGTCATCAACTTGCTTGAATCTATATCAGATAATGATGAGTTACAGCAACTGGAAACATATACAAAACGTACAGTGCATTTGTAGGATTTCAATGTTTGCTAAACACACGATTTGATCGTCATGACGCGTCATGGCAAAATATACACAAAATACATTTGAAAATGAATGTTGGATAGCACTTTTTGCTATGCAGGTGTGTTATGTTTTATGCCTTAAATAAGCTACGTATTTGTTTTAAAACATCATCAGAGAGAGAAACAATACAGTCATTTTTGACATAACCACAATGTAACGAGTAAAACAACAAAACAAAAGCGAGAACTTGATCAAGCAAATTCCTTTTTTTAACTCTACATTAATGGACGATAAAAAACAGTTCAAGAAGAGGAAATAAAACAAACAAAAAATTGTTTAAAAAAAAAAAACAGTGGAAAAAATAAGATTACTACCCATCATTAGAGGATCCTAAATTTAAACAAAATAATAAGATTTTGTACAGCTGACAATGAAAGTAAAATATGTAAAAATGTATTTGACATTTGAAAGAAGACTTGGGTGCCGTTACTGTAAATAGACTCGAGCAACAGGAACCGCCAAAAGCTGTCATGATGAAACTATTCCATCAGCTTCACATATTTATGTAATGCAACAAATTTCTCATTTAATTATTCTTCCAAAATAAGTTTAACGACTAGGTTTTTTTTTTGAGAAAAGTAGTATTTGACAACAGTATTTTGTTTATTTATAGCTAAACAATAAAAACACATTCTTGGCGAAATAATGCAAAAATTAAAGGTGAATGTAAAAGTTCAAATATCTTTAAGTGTGTACATTATAATCATACATAAAATATTCAGCATGATGTTTACTTGTTTGGGTGCCACTTTAAATCCTTAAAACGTGATCGAAAAGGGACCCCAATTTCAATGTGTAAAACATTCTCTTTACAAAAGGGATCAGCTTGATAGTTTTTTCACACAGGAAGTGTCATTTGTACAGTGATTTCAATAATGAAAGTTTCAGCTGTCCCGTAATAAGAATGCCATTAGACGCTGTCCGCTCGAGTCGTCAAATTGACTGTATCTATCACTGCATGATGAATATGAGCAACTGGGAAAATATACAAAAGGTTCTACATAATTTGTGTACATCAACATTTGCTAAACGCAAGATTGATTTGCCATGACTCTATACAACGGATAGAAAATCAAAAATACCTCCAGAAAAAAAATCTATCATAAATTGTGATTTTCAAGTAACTTTTGATAAATGTTAGAAATCGAGCAAGGTTCTTTCATAAAGCAGTAAACTTAGCCACACCGGGCATCCATTATTAACAAAGTTCATGCAGTAAACGGTTTCTGTTAACAAAACACAAGGTTGAAATCTCAATATGCCAGGCTGATATAAATAAGTTAAATCTGTCTCTCTCTCTCCAGACGATAGGGTCGCTTGAAATTATGGTCATGAAACTAGAAATCAGGGAAATAAAGTAGATGTTGTTGTTTTTTCCATATAAAATAGGAGTAAAACAAATGTACCGGAAATAGGGTATAAATGAATTTCTGTGTTACATGCTTTAGTTTAATATAATAACTTCTAATGCTTTTATCATTTTGTTTATACTTTAGGCCAGTTTAAATTCCTTGTTGTTGTTTCCAAATAAAACAGGAGTAAAACAAATGTACCGGAAATACAGTATAAATGATTTTTTGTGTTACATGCTTTAGTTTAATATAATAACTTCTAATGCTTTTATATATAAGACCAGTTTAAATTCCTTTAGGATTTCAAAAATCTGAACTTCGATACGTATTTTGTTTTTGATTCGTTATATATATATAAGGTCAAGTATCCTGTTTACAATTGCCAAGAGAATCATGTAGATCATCCACGTTTTATAAAATACCATATCACTATAAACTTTGTTTTTATGCTGTAAGTACACTACTGACAAATATGCGAGACTTGTGACATGTGGTTGATCTTCTTTTTTTTCCAATTGCTTATATAACTTTTTTATTTTATAAGTAACGCAAATAAAGTATTATATCTTTCAATGTTTTGATTCTTTGTTGTAAAAGACAGTAAAAACGTGAGACGCGGAAAATGAGTTATTGACAAAATACGATTCAACAACTTAGTTATGGCTTTATGTCACGAATTGAGGTATATAGTGAATGGGTGGAGGCGTTAGTTTTCGGTTAAAATCAGGAGTATTTTCACCATATTTTCAAAGAAGGTGTGGTCAGTTGATAAGACTATATCCTTGTCAATTAGGCTAATAAGTCGACATGGTTCCATCTTCTAAAATTCTTTACTTTTTGAAATAATCGCATATGAATGGCGCTATGGTGCAAGGATGCAACGGAACGGATGCAATGGAGCAAGCATGTATGTATTACAATGTATTAAATTGGCTATACAGTGTAAGGTTTGGCTGATACATGTCCTTCTAACCAACTGAAGAACAAAAGAAACATCAGTGATTATAAAAACGAAATTAAGGAGAAATTGTGGATGAAATCATATAAATTGGTATCTGTAGAATGGATACCAATTGACCTATAAGAAATATTCGACCACACTGTAGCTCAGTATAGCAGCTAATTCCTTATATTATCAAAGGGTCAAATTATGAAATTACTTGCAGTTATAAAGATATCGTGGAAGCAATTAGTGTACCGTTTTCGAGTGAAATTCTATATTTACAGCCTAAATGACATGTATTCCATCTTTTTTATCCACTTTTTTTTGTTTGCCGATGATCCTTGCAATCATAGCTTGATGATATATATTTTTATGGGACTTTAACACACAGAAAGAAATTCTATAAGCTAAAAAGAAGGGACATGCAAATTCAACTCTTCAGTGAGTAACACAAAGCTTTATCAAATCATGTTATTACTTTCATTACTTTCTCATTCATGTATTCATTGTATAACCAAAACATCGTAACATTGTCAAGTTTGCCGCAATTTGTATTTCTGCATGGGCAAGGTTGTTTAACAAATTTTGATCGAGTTTAATAATATAGGTTTTAAAATGCATACCAAAAATTATATTTCTTATTTAATGAAAAAATGACCGTTCTGAAGAAAATATAAGATCAAATCAACTTACCTTTTGTATGGAAGAACCAGAAGCAAGAGGATGTACATGAAAAAAAAACAGACGAGAGAAATTGTTAGACTTTTTTTGTGCCCTATGCATAGATTAAAATGGAGATTTCACCGCCATTTTTAATCCGGTGTAGTATGAATTAAGTCCCCGTACTCATTGTTCGGGCTGTACAGTTATGAATAGGTCAACAAAAGATAACAACTCACGAAACAGTATCTTTTTTTTTGCGTCGCACCCCCCCCCCCCCCCAAATTAAACAATGTACAAAAAAGGGTCCACAAAAATCCCCGAAAGGTACACTAAAAGACCCCCAAACGTCCAAAATACTTGCTGAAAGGGCGTTTTTGGAGAAAATACTACACAAAAGGCTTGTAAAACTACTGAAAACCCTTTTTTTTTTGCTTGTCACTTTGTCAAAACCACTATACTTTACAAAGCATATACTTTACTGTACAACCGGGACAATAAGAATTGGGATTAACATTCATACTACACAGGTATATGAAGTACAGAATCTATATCTATGGTTCCTATTTTTGAATAAGTTTATATTATGAGGAATGAACTGGAATCACAGCTTAAATATAATTATGTTACGTTGTATTTAAGCTCACATGTATGTTTAATATGATTGGGTGCATGCACAGGCCAATTTGATTTGTTTAAAACGTCGTTGTAACATTAGACAAACATATTTTCTGAATAAAATAAAACATACATCATCAATAAATACAACAACTAATATACACATATATACTGACATGAAGATCTCTGGTTTAAACTATGGGCCTGAAGTGACTGAAATTACCATTTTACTGAGGGGCGCAGCTCCAAAGTAAAATTGCAAAATTCTATTCGCTGAAGGATCATAGTTTTAATCCGGTTATCTAAAAAAATCATTATATGCCGCATTAATAAAAGTTTGTTTTTGTGTAATTGTTATGTGCCAAAAAACAGAACCATAAACGATTTTAATCTAGATGATTAAAATTGTTAATCGTTCCGAAACTAATTGAAAGTGAAAATGTAACTCATGAAAGATTTCATTAAAAATTTAATAATAAGTTTTGTATGAAAAATTGAATTAAAAAAAGAATCTCTATTGCTAAGAATGATTGATTTCACAGACCCTGAAAAGCATTTTTCATAAATATGATGCAAGGGAAATAAATTGACAACTAATGTAAGATAATTAATCTCAACTATATAGCTTATAACACATGATTGATTAGACTGAAATCTACAAAATACAAACAATGGTTTATTACTAGCAGATAATTCGCTAACATTCAACTACATAATTGGTATCCACAGTGGGAAACGATGATTGATGTGAATAGCACGCAATTAAGTATACAATTAATTTGTCTCCCGATAATGATAGTGTTGTCTGTAAGATTAATTTTTAACCTTACAATATAAAATAAATCTGAAAAATTAATTAAGTTATTTACAAAAACATGTGGAAAAGTTAGGATAGGCTATGATATATCAATGGTGTTTAACTGCACTATTTAGAAGACGTGATAAGTCTGCTATTTGGAGCATGTGTCCAGACATATAGACCATGTTTTCATCGGACAACGGGAGACATGATTTGTAGCAATTGATACGCCATATGAAATCGCCACTGGTTTACGGTATACACGTGATCATAAACGCGATTGTTTTCTGAAAACAAAATTTAAATTTAAGATTATTGTGATCATTTTAAGTCCACGAGGTTCATTCTAGATCCTTAGACCGTTAAGGAGATGTTAAAGATATTCTGAAGAACATAATCCCTTTCTACGTCATCGCGTTAGAGTCGGCAGATGGGTATTTTTGATTGTTGCTGGTTATCACAATCTTACAAAAAAGCGTC
>JXSR01S027947.1:12169-27032 GCA_000969725.1 Ophiothrix spiculata | reverse complement strand
AATTACTATAAAACAACTGATTTTAAGCAAACAGAAATATGCAAATGCAAATGAAAATATATATTTAAATCTACAACAAAGATGATAAAAGCTTTACAAACTGTGAACTAGATGCCAAAACGTCTTTGCACATTAAAGTGTATACATCTCTGATTAAAAGTGCATTGCGTGTAATAAATGTGCATTCGAAGATTTCGCATATTCACATCCATACTGGTCACCCGTTGATCATATATATTGTAAGACTAACTTCCTCTTAGAAACTGTTATTAGTCACGAACTTTTCAGACATTTACCATTTTAAATCTTGAAAACCAAACGTATTTTAAAATAGTCTTATTAAAAAATAAACCAAATAATGATTCAATAAGTGTTTTAAAACTTTAAAAAGTTCATGTTTATTCAAAAATCAATAATAGTCTTTTCAAAGTTTTACCACTGAAATTAAACGAGTGGAATCGGTGATTTATGTATAGCTCCTTTTAAATCAAAATGATATTTATTTCTATGTTGCAAATACCATTTTAAGATACGTGTTTTCTAAGACTTAAATTTTTTCATCACTAATAACAGTTAATTTGACTTAAAAGTAAGTCTTTCCATTTTAGATAGCAGATTCAAAGTATCTTTACGAGTTATTCAAAATTCAAGTGCCTCCTTTTTATGACAAACTATTAAAAAGCAAGGTAAAAATATAAACACAAAAATCAAACAAATCAAAAATGCAATCTCGTGGCCAAACATTTTATTTTAAACAAACAAGAATTCACCTCTGCTTCAAGTAAAGTGATATCCTGTCCTTTTGTATGGATTACATTTTGATAACAAGTTGATATTACACGAGGTTTGCATCGCAGCATAAGGCCATTCGACATCTGACAGGTGCGATGTGTTCTTATAACAAATAAGAGATGGATGACAGATATTTGTTATTTTCACGGCCTGAAAACCGGGCTCCATGATAGGTCGGGTTAAAAGAAACTTGATCAGACTTATAATTTGTTTGAAGAATGTTGTTAAGAAATTATCGAGACAGCACCAGTTTTCGATAACCAGACACCGACGTGCCAACTCTTATCAAATATTACAGTATTCAGGAAATATATTTACCAAGGCATAGAAAATAACAAAAAAGATCTTGCAATATACATATCAACTGTTCTCTGACTTACTACGCTTCTCGTTCACTTCCCGTCTTAACGCTAGAATATTTCTGTTTTGATTCCAGAAGCATAAGGAGTCAGATGAATTTGAATTTTCAAAGTTGAGTTGGAAAAATTATTGTGTAAGCATTAAATAAATCTTCGTCTATCAATTTCCCTGAATATTTTATAACACGTAATACATTTTACAAATGTTAATATAGAACAAGGGATGCTGATCAGGCTATCATTAATTGCTGGTTCTAACTTATTGATTTTATTAATCAAAAATCAAATACTTTGCAAAGCATCAATCATTTCCAGAAAAAGTGTTATCAAAAATACGTACGAATGTTCATTTGACATTTGTCTTAATATATTTTTTTATTGTTTTTGTGTGTTTATTTGTTTTAACTTGTTAATTTGTTTTAAATGATCCCTTCAGGTTTGATGGCATTTTGATGATTCCTCAATATCACTTTATAGTTTATTTTGATGTATTTTCAAATTTATATTTAGGTTTGAGTTTCAAATGACACTAAATCGGTTCAACGCATATCTCATATTGAGAGAAACTTGTGCTGTCCCGTCAAATGAAAGTCAACTTGAGAAGAGGTTAATAACTGTAAACTGACCGTAACATTGGTCTCATCAAACGTCGGATGTCCATTAAGCGAGAAGGAAATCAAATATTGATGCAATGAAAGAACTTCGTCAAACTTGAGCTTAGATGGAAACACGCAAGTGAAAGAACAAGGAAGATGATTTTAAAACCGTTCAATTAACATCTTTCTCAGTTTTGCAAAAACATTTAAAGTTGAGTGTCCGTTCCAAGAGTCAAGTATTTTATCCTCGATAAAAGAGCAAGATTGCAAATTAATACTTCTCATAATGTCCTAATTAAAAAAATTCAACTAAGATTATTCATGTCATAATGTAAAAACTTACAGGTTATAGGTAGCAATAGTTAACAATTTGTTGTCATTATTGTCTATAAACAGAAAAAGAAAATAGATAAATACTCACAATAAAAAAAGATACAGAAAATAAACTATGAACCTGGTCGAGCAGGTATTAATTTTAATAATAAAATTCATAATTAACGTTGTGAACTATGAATTCTAAGACCGAAAACATAGTCGGTCTCCAAACACAATTTTCGCTACCAAACATTTGGTCGTGACGTCAACAAATGTTTGCAATCGAACTTAAAGTATGAACCGGTAACAAACATTTGGTACAATGTATATGGCAATTCAATAACATGTGCAATCTAGCGCGAACTTGTATTTGGTCTTAACTCGGTGTTGTCGCAAAGTTATTTTATTTGGAGTGAATCGTCATTTTGACGTCACGACCAAATGTTTGGTAGCGAAAATTTTGTTTGGAGGCCGACTATGTTTTCGGCCTTACTATTCCGCTTTTAACATTTGTGTCCTTCTGACCCGCGTGCATAAATACACAGACCATAGCGAATTACAACGTTCTTCACCTTTTACTGTAAAACGTGAATATATTGTAATTAGCACTCAATTCTATGTTTGCCTTCCAGAAGAACAACGAGAACCAGCAAAAAAAAACATTGAAAGGTACTCTTTTCTTTATCATCACAAATTGGATATGAAAATACAAGAAAGCACATAGGTTTGTCTTAACCCCAATTTCAACGCCTGAAAAATGTTTTCTTAAAGATTTCGGTTAAAATAGTCGTGAATTACTAGACAATTTAGCTTCCTAAAACAGATATCCTAGAATTTTTATTGATTTCTATTGGTTGTTATCATACATCTTTTTAGTTTTCACATCAAAATAAAACAATAAATGTTAAATTTGTGACAAAGTAGGGCTACAAACTATTAACTTGTATTGTTCTCATTCACGATGTTCACATTTTTACACTATTTGTGTCACTGTTACGTTGCATTCCAATTACTCTTTTAAGTCTTCTACCAAATACGCCATTCAATATTAACCTTGTCGAGAGGTAGTAAACGGAATGCTAAGAGAAATTACAGTTTTAGTTAACTCGCTCACAGCGTTTGTGTTTCTCAAATTTCACGAGTGAAGCAGTGCGAATATATCAAATTGACTTTTTCTAACAATCGGGGAAACGTGAGTGAAAAAGTAATAGTCCAAGCTAACCCTCAGTGCCTGAATAAATCTATTTGCCTCGGAAGTGGTGTGTTGCGAACAGTTGGAGTGATATTGGTTTTAGTTCAAAAATTCTTCGATTAAAAAACAAACAAATGTATTTTGAAAATATCGAGTTCATCTAAGAAAATATTTAATGTTGTAATTTGATGAGAGCAAACATACAGAAGTCATTTGCTGCATTTTTAAAGAAATATATAGAAAGCTGAATATGTAAGGAACTTGACATTAATAACATTAGGATATACCAAGGAGGAAGAAAACAGGTGGCTATATAATATCTTTAAAATGGTGAGCAAATGGTACCAGGTTACAGGGTGTTCAACATAATCAATTTCATCTAAGCTGTATGACTATATGATTATCTTGATTTCAGGTGCATTAGTACAAACGAATGTGAGGAGAGACGCTTCTGGAATACAGTTAAACTATTATAAGATAATTAAGATAATACTGTAAAAAATCCAACTGAAAATGTTACGAAGTGAGCGAAATGTATTAAACAAAGATTTCTGACTTACAAGCGCGCCATTTGACGACTGTTTAGTCGTTATTACAAAACTTAAGAAACCAGATAATGAATATATTAGATGGATGATAAGATGACTTATTAGCAGGCAAATTAAATGTTGAAGGTAATGTTATTGTGCAACGATAAAAACTAAAGTCATCTCTGGTCAGTAGATAAAGAAATTTAAATATCACACTCGGTGGACTTAAAACACGAGGAGCATAAATTTCCACGCTAAATCTGACAAGTGATGCTTTGAATTATAAAATAAAGTTATCCTGTCAGTAGTCTTGGTCATTTATTTCAAATATAATTTGATGTTCTTGTACTTGGTCATTTCAAGCGAGTAGATTTCAGTATGATAGATTGCCCGTGTGACTTGAATTATGAATACATGTAAAGCTCAGACCGGATATCATTAACTGTCATGTTCTCACGAGACAGTGAATGTTATCGATAATGTTATTATATCTGACGTTGCGAAATAATGACCTTTTTATACTATACTTTCTGGATGAGATAAGATACACAAAAAAGTAAATCACACATTCAGTGGAAATTAAGATCAAAACATGAAAAGCATTTGGTGTTTGTGCTTTCATACATAAATCGTTTCCAATTTGGTGTTATCGTTATATATACAATAATCAAATTAATTAAAGTACTTTCGTGAACATGTGAAAAGCAGTAGACGTCTCTTATTTGAGCCACGATTTATTAACAAAGTTCATGCAGCAACGCTTTCTGTTAAAACAATAACAAAATATAAGGTTGGGAATCTCTATACGTTGGAATGAGATTTAAGTCACCACTAGACGATAAGGTCACTTGAAATTAAGGTCATCAGACCGGAAAACAGATAGTCAATGTGTTTTTCAAACATTAAAACTAGAACATAACAATTGTACTGCAAATAGTGTTACAAATGTTAAAAAACAAAACAAAACACACATGATGGTGTAAAACGTAAGCTGATACTTTTATATCATATATGTGTTCTAAATGTTTGCCAGATTAAATTCCTCAAGGATTTCCTTAATCTGAAATATGCTAGGTATCTTGTTTTTGGAATATAGTTGAAGATTCTTTTATAGGGTCAAGTATTCTGTTTGATATTATCAGGGGATTCATGTAGCACATCCGTGTTTTACAGCATATCATGTATATCTTGTTTTTATATTTTAAGTACTCTCCAGTGCCATATATGTCTTTATCTTTTTATATTTTAAGCGCAGAAGTATGCAATACTTCTTGAAATGTTTTGATTGCAATCTTGTACTATAATATAGTAGTCTAGATTTCATAAACCAAATCATTATGTTCGACTGACTAAGTGGAAAATTTCAGCTCGTCGATTAACAATAGCACGGACAAAAAAACATTGCGAAGTCGTGAGGCGAAGATCACGACTTTAGTTATTGAAAAAACACGATTTAAAATTTGGTTATCCAACAATGTCATTACTTTCTACTGTAGGGTATTAAGACTTGGAAATTAATAAATTCATGGATATATTCCTACACTAGAAGCAGATTTGAGTTACTCATTCATGTATTCACTACATAACCAAGGCATCGGAACATTATAACCAACCGGCTCTGCATAATCCATGGCAAAGGATAATGAAGTATCTGCTATTAAAGATTAATACTGAAATCACATCATAACAGTTGAATGACATTTTAGATGTTATTAACAAAGCTCCATTAATTATAGTGATTGAGTATCAAATTTTAAAAATTTGACGAGAATAACATATTTTCGGTAACTAAAAATGAACAACCACCACATAAGTTGAATAACAAATATGCCAGCAACATCATTAATGTAAACTAATGCTTGGAGCAGGATTATTAACGTCATTTGGTGATAAGGCATTGTTAGATTGGCATTCATGTTGTACAAAGGGGGTAGGACGTGACGTCATCAGATTTTTAACCTCCCATTCAAAAAACTTGAATTTTAAATGACAATATGCAGATTTCAAAACCGTTGGGGTTGGGACTTCAAACCCAGAAAACTAAAAAGATATTCTGATTATTTTAAAGAACTACTTTTCTTTTTATTTACGCAGTGAAATATACGGACGATACCACGAATGAATACAACATAAAATCTGAGTAAACAGTTAGGTAAACAGGCAATTTATTGCGCGTCCACCGTCGTCTGCATAAAACATCTCATCTCATTTCAGTCAACTAATAGAGAGTTGTTTGTTCATATGTTTAGCATAGAAGATACTGCCGTTAGTTATGAAACAGACTCTGTCGTCTGCCAATATTGGCGGGAATATTCAAAGGTTAAAAATGATTGCATATAAAATTGCACATACTGTATTCATATTTTGTGTGGTGTTTGAAGTGACGAGGAAATAATTTAGAGTCACAGCTTATAATCATGTAAGATTATGTACGCTCACACTGTATGCTTTAATATCATTAAGTGCATGCATAAAGTATGTTTAAACCATGTTGAAAAGGACATTGTAGAAAGAGTAATGAAAACAACAAATAATAAACATTATTTTCAGCAGTAGATAAATCCAATCGTATGTGGTGCCTTTAAGCCAAAAATAAATATTCAACAACTTAATTTTTGACTTTCAAAAAACCAGACATGTGGATTCGTGTTTTGACTTGTAATTTACATGATGCAACATTTGATCAAAAAAATTGTTTATAACTAGTAGACTGGAAAAAAAATCAATTAGTTTTAAAAGTTGAGTCTGAAAAAAAGATTGATTTCGCAGTCCCTGATTATAATCATTTTGTGTAAATAGGATGGTAGGATGAAAAAAAAAACAGGACTTGAGTGGGAATTTTAATCTTCAACTTTATACCTTGTACTACATGATTGATCAAACTAAAATTTACAGATAATATCAAGGGTTAATTACTAGGAGATGATTCGGTAATATTAAGCTGCATAATTGGTATCTACGGGGAAGAACGATGATTGATATGAACAGAATGCAATTAAGTACACAATTAATTTATCTTCTGATAATGATAGTGTTGTATGTAAGATTATATTTTAACCGTTAAATATAAAATAAATCTGTAAAATTAATAAGTGTTTTACAAAATATGTTGACAAATCAGGATATGATGCATTAATAGTGTATTACTGCACTATTCAGAACACGTGACGTGGTAAGACCTCTATTTGGGGCCTGTGTCCAAAATGTTCTCTAAATTTCAGATGAATTACAATGGTTACACGGTGGTTGTGATTTCTGACATTTCCTGAACAATTTGAAAATGGACTATATGAACATCTCAAGTTCATAGAAGTTCGAACTGGATGCATTGACCGTTAAGGAGATATTGACTATATTCTGAGGGGAAATCTTTTTCCGTGTCTACCATTGAATTGGCAGATGAATTTCTGATTGCGATTAGTTATTTTCATCTTGCAAGAACCGCACGCAGACAAAAGAAAACAATACTCCTATAGGCTAATTGGAACTAGAAAAACCCATTGAACTTTGAAATCTAGTCTTCTCTAAGGAGGTCATTAATCCATGTATTCCCTATTCAAAACCTGGTATATCCTAAATAGGTCATTAATCCATGTTTTCCCTCTTTAAAAACCTAGTCTACGCTAAGGAGTGTTACTAATCCATGTTTTTCATCTTTAAAACCAAGTCTAATCTATTTTTTCTATTTTTGTTCTGTTTTCTTGCATTTATCTTGTCTTACCATAAAAACAAACGAAAAATGGAAAGCTTCCTCCGAACATAAATAGTCATATAATTGACACGCTCTTGGAACTATAAAGTAATATTTTGAAAGTAATAAAATATAGTATTTGACGGTTACACCGAGAACGTTATGCTAAAATATATCTAACAAATTCACCTTTTCGAGGAAAATGATCTCGAATACCATTAAAGTGGGTCATATCTCGGGATAAAAAAAATGACCACAATTCGATATTAAGTCAATACTTCAAATTTCAAGAAACCTGTTAGCATCTATCTAGTTATTTAAATGCCACCGATATAATTACGCGAATAGTACACAGATATATCACAATTCATTTGTCACAAATTCAACGTGTAAAATAGTTAGTTTGACAGTTATGAGGGATTTTGGCAATTTGACTAAAAAGGACAAATTCGTGTGAATACTTTTAAGCATTAACGTAAAGTGTTTGTTCTGATCAGAATATAATTCACACGAATAAAATCTGTCAGTTGATAATAAAAAAATGTCATGGCGTCAAAAATTATCAAAAAGATACACAAACTTTAGTGTAATAACGAGAATTTGATCAAATATGTTTTATATTGACAATATTTATGGAAGGCGACAGAAGGCCTGACACGACATTTACAAACAGCAATAATTACTAAGAATGAAAATTACTCTGTCCATCAATCCATCATCTACATTCACATCAGAAAGTACTATAATAATACAAAATTGTCATCTATTAAGAAATTGACATAAAAATACAAAAGAGGGCATACTTAATAATAAACAACAAAGATGATTACTGTTTCAGAATGGGCCGTGTTTGCTCTTCAGCGATGTCATAAAAATTCTATGTCATTAACCATGTTAACGTCTATACGGTAATCTAATTTTCACACATAGAAAAAATACTCATGTGTTGAAAGTTGTGTTTACCTAATCACTTTTAAGCTTTTTGCACATTCATTTCCACACCACACCAGCCATCAGCTGATAAGATAGGTTCAAAGACCTTTACTCACTTTTCTTAAGCTATCACTTGTATTGTTAGATTTGAAGTAATTGTTGAATTAACAATTTATAATAGAGAGACACACAACTATATATAATAGAGAGTGTCTCTATTTATATAAGCACCTATTTAGAAAAGATCAAGGTGAAATGTACATGCAAAAGACAAACCTTGTAAACACATAGATCATAACATCAAAATTACAATATTTGCATCAAAATTAAGAAATAAACGGGAATTTTATTTCTGCCTTTGGGTAAAATGATATCATGTCTTTGTTGTATGGATCACTTTTAATAACAAGATGATATTACACGAGGTTTGCATTGCAGCATAAGGCCATTCGACATCTGACAGGTGCGTTGTGTTCTTATGACAAATAAGAGATGGATGACAGATATTTATTTATTTTCACGGCCTGTTTGTAGACCAGGCTCCATGATTGGTAGATCAAAGAGAAACTTGGTCTTACTTATAATTTGATTGAAGAACAATGTAACGTATTATGGCAAGGGCGATATTTTTCCATAACTAGACAGTGACGTCCATTGTCAAATATTTCAGCATTCAGTACCAAGTGTTCTTGCTAAGGCCGCATGGCGCATCATTGGCGCATCAGCCTTGGACATTTGCGCAACAGGTTTCTGTTAATGTTTGAAGAAAAGTACTTTTTCTTGCTTTTTTTGCCAGTTGGCAACCTCAGCTGGTGATTTTGGTACAACCACCTTTCCAACTTTGTTCAAAACCTTTAGCGGGAACACTGTTCAGTACATTGCATAGGGAGAAAAAGCAGATATTGATATATACATATCAACTGCTATTTGACTTGCTGAACTTTTCGTTCACTTTCTTTTAAAAATCAATCATCAGAATTGCAATAATTGTCCTTAAAGAGGAATATAGTTTACCAGTTAAACTGAGCGGGCTACAAAAGAATACATCAAGGGTTAATTAGTGTTGAAAAGTATTATAAACATAGCAAGTACACACCACAAGAGTTCTTGAACATAACTGTTTCACAAAATTTGTCCTTGCTTAATCCGTAAAACTCAAATCAAGCCAATAGGTATACTCCTTGATATCTTCCAGATTTTTACATTGGCCTTTAAAATAAGAGAATGTTCACGATACATTAGCACCTAGATCTTAACATCTACCTTTAAATAGTACTGTCCTCATTCAAGATGCTATTATGTTTTTACTTGTTACTTTACTGTTTCATTTTATTCCCATCTCTCTTTAGTTTTCTGACAAACCCTCCATTCAATATTAACCTTGTCGAGTGGTAGTAAACGGAATGCTAAGAGAAATTACAGTTTTAGTTAACTCGCTTTTGTGTTTCTCAGATTTCACGAGTTAATCAACGCGGATATATCAAATCGACTTTTCCCACCAATGGGGGAAACTGATTGAAAAACTAATAGTACAAGCTAGCCCTCAGTGCCTGAATAAATCTTTTTGCCACGGTTTATTTTCCCAAGTAGTGTCTTTAGAATAGTTGGAGAGCAATTAGTTTTATATTAGTTCGGAAGTTATTTTAAAAAAACAAACAAACAAATGTAATTTACCATTTAAAAAATATCGAGTTTTTTAAAAGAATATATTAAATGTTGTAATTTGAAGAGTGCAAACCTGTAAGAGTCATACAAAGCGCCGTGTGATGAAATAGTTTTAGCTACGAAGCTTTAGAGACTTAGAGACTGACTATTTAAAAGAAATATCAGACGACCTGTCAAGTTGGTTAATATAAGTCATCCTGTCAATACGCTTGTCATTTATTTTTTCAGATATCACTTGATGCTCTCCTACTTGGTCATTTCAAGCGGTTAAATTTCAGAATGATAAATTTCTCTTGTGACTTAAATTATGAATAAATGTAAAGCTCAGACCAAATGTCATTTACTTCCACACATAATTCACTATCGTTATATAAAACAGATCTGTATCTAGATCCTCAAATGGTTCAATGTCCACTGCTATTGTTTAAAATAATAAGACAGCATGTGCATAAAAAATAACTTTATTTCCACTATCCCTTATATTTTAGAAAAATGTGATGTGATAGAGACTGTTTTTGAATTTATGGAAGAGCATTAATCGCTCTGTGTTAGTGTGTTTTCTTTTACAAATTAAATCCAATTTTGTGCTATCGTTATAAAATTGTTAACAATTGTGCAGTTACACTTAAATTAAAATTTATAAATGCAAAAATTAAGGTCCTTTAATGAAAGCAATAAACCTCACCTAACGGGTCCTTTTAACAATTTTCATTGGCAAAAAATTTCTATTCTTAAACAAATCTAAGATCAATAAATTAAAAGTTTCTCTTCACAAAAGAGTCACCCGAAATTATAGTCATAAAATTTGAAAATGATCAATTCTTTTTCTATTTTTTTGGAAAAACTAGAACAGAAAATGTGCAAGAATAGAGTTTCACTTAAAAAAAACCCAACCATGATTGTGTAACATATTCAACACATTAACTTGTTCTTGTATCTTGTATTTGTTCAAAATGTTGACCAGACTCAATTCTCGCATGAATCGCCTAAGCTGAAATATGCTACATACTTTGTTTTTGCGTATTTAAGGAATCCTTAATATAAGGTCAAGTATTCTGTTTGATGTTCCCAGTAGATCCATATAGCTCATCCGCGCTTTATAAAATACCATGTATATTTTAGTTTTTATGCTTTTATTGTACTTAATCCGTATTTTACAAAATTCCATCTATAATCTTATCTTTCATTACATAAGTACTTCATATATACCATAAATGTTTTGATTGCAATCTTGTACTATATAGAAGTCTAGATTTCATAAACCAAATCATAATGTTCGACTGACTACGTGTAAAATTTGAGCTTACCAATATACAATATATTACAAAGAAACATTGACAAGTCGTTAAGGCGCATATCACGACTTTAGTTATTGAAAAAAAAACACGATTCAAGAATTTAGTAATCTAACGATGTCATTGCTTTCTACTGTAGGGTATTAAGACTTAGATATTAATAAATTCACGGATATAGTCCCACACTGGAAGCAAATTCGAGTTACTCATTCATGTATTCACTACATAACCAAGGCATCAGAACATCATCACCAACCAACTCTGTATAATCTATAATCTATGATAAAGGATAATGAACAATCTGCCATCATCAATTTTAACGTCTTCCCAATTGTTACACGTGTAACATATCTTCATTAATTATTGTGATTAAGTATCGAATTTTAGAAGTTGACAAGGATAACATTTTTTTCCTGTGAAAGTAATCGTAGTCCCCCTGAAATGGAAGTCCGCCTTCCATAGACCATAACGGAATAAAGCGTAAAGCTAATGTTGCGTGAGAGTTGTTAGCCTATACTTTACTGTACAACGCGGACAATAAGAACAGAGGACTTACATTCCTGCTACATCGGTTTATACTTTAAATTTGATCGCAAATATTTGGTGACGTCACGACCAAATGTTTGGTAGCGAAAATTTTGGTTGAAGGCCATACAAAACGAAACCCATACATATTCTTTCAAAATTTGAAAATGGGGAAGCAGTGTAGGAATGGTAGTCTTGGTTATCGCGGTTTTTTAACCACAAAATTGCTGGCTTTCAAACACAAGAAACACCCACAGCGTTCGTATGACTAGTTTTTCTAAATAGCTTTTTGATTTAACTACTCAAAAAGTTCACCTATTTCAGTATAAATTACCAAATTTTTAAGAACAATATATTTCAGGTATATATAACAAGTTAAATGTGAGCATAATTAATGAAAGGACAATTTTCTTTAAAAATATATTTAGAGTAAGCAAAGTTTCAACGCTCACTTTGATTAATCCCTAATTAAAAACTTTTGTGCAAAACGGAGTTGTTAAAAATCAGAACTTCCGTAGGTAAAGTGATCTCAAATACATACAATATACCACATGATTGATTAGATTGAAAGTTACATATGCTAACTAGAGTTCATTACTAGGAAATGATTCGGTAACATTCAACAGCATAATTGATATTCACAGTTAAAAACGATGATTGATATAAGCAGAATGCAATTAAGTACACAATTAATTTGTCTACTAATGATGAGAGTGCTGTCTGTAAGATTAATTCTTAACAAAATAAATCTTTAAAATGACTTACTTAGTTACAAAACTTGTGAAAATCGGGATAAGATGTATCAATAGGGTCTTAGAACAAATGGTAAGTACGCTATTTGGGGCATGTAGGCTTATCAAGAAATTTGAAGAAATATGATCTAAATTTCAAATGATTAAGGAAACGTCAGAAATCCTAACACCATGGTTATGATTTCTGACGTTTCCTAAACCATTTTGTTACCATTTTGTCATTACAATTTTAGGTAAATTTTAGAAAAAGTAATCTCAAATATATACCATATACCACATGATTGATTAGATTGAAAGTTGCAGATGCTAACAAGAGTTCATTACTTGGAAATGATTCGGTAACATTCAACAGCATAATTGGTATCCACAGTTAAAAACGATGATTGATATAAGCAGAATGCAATTAAGTACACAATTAATTTGTCTACTAATGATGAGAGTGCTGTCTGTAAGATTAATTCTTAACAAAATAAATCTTTAAAATGACTTACTTAGTTACAAAACTTGTGAAAATCGGGATAAGATGTATCAATAGGGTCTTAGAACAAATGGTAAGTACGCTATTTGGGGCATGTAGGCTTATCAAGAAATTTGAAGAAATATGATCTAAATTTCAAATGATTAAGGAAACGTCAGAAATCCTAACACCATGGTTATGATTTCTGATTGATATGAACAGAATGCAATTAAGTACACAATTAATTTGTCTACTGATGATACCAGTGCTGTCTGTTAGATTAATTCTTAACAAAATAAGTCTTTAAAATGAATTACTTAGTTACAAAACTTGTGGAAATCGGGATATGGTGTATCAATAGGGTCTTAGAACAAATGGTAAGTACGCTATTTGGGGCATGTAGGCCTATGATTTAGGAAACGTCAGAAATCATAACCATGGTGGAAACGTCAGAAATCCTAACACCATGGTTATGATTTCTGACGTGTCCTAAACCATTTTGTTTGCACGTGAACATTAACATAATCTTGTTCTTAAACAGTCATTACAATTTTAGGTGATACAAACATTTCAAGTCAACCGAGGTCCAGCCTAGATCCATATAACGTGCCGGAGATGTTGAAGATATTTTCTGGGGGAAATAATCCTATTTTTCGTCACCCTTGGGGTCGGCAGATGGTCATTTCTAATTGCATTTAGCTATCACCATATTGTATAATTGTCTGCTGCTCAAACGTGAAAGCACAATCGGAAGCAGACGAAAGAAAACAATACTCCTATCCTAATTGGAACTAAGAAAAACTTATTGATCATTGAAACCTGGTCTATTCTAAGGATGTCATTAATCAATGATTTTCTCATTGAAACCTAGCCTACTCTTAATAGGTCATTAATCCGTTTTTTTAACATTTACGTCCTCATCTACTTTCTTGCATGTATCTTGTTCGGCATTGGATAAACCAAAACAAAACAAACCCTTAAAGCTTTCTCCGAACAAAAATTGTGATTTAATTTAAAAGCTCTGGGGAATATTAAGGGCAACAGTTTTAAAGTAATTTAACATAGCATTTTACGGTCATCGCGAAGAACATAATCATTATCAATAATAAGATTTCACCCTTGTCATTTCTCACGAAATTTACCTCGAATATTAGAAGAGTGAATTGCATCTTGGAGTAACAAAATGAACACAATTCGATATTAATTCAATATTTCATACCACACGAAAACTGTCGATATTGTTTAAATGATCCAGATACAATCTAACAGTTGCTACATCGATATAATACAATACCAACGGCGTAAATTCAGGTGTAACACAGATAATTTGATAGAAATTATGGAATTTTGCAATTCGCCACGTATTGTTAAGAACATTATATTTCAGGTATATATAACAAGTTAAATGTGAACATATTTAATGAAAGAACAATTTTCTTTAAAAATATATGTAGAATAAGTAAAGTTTCAACTATGATTGATCCCTAATTATATACTTTTGTGCAAACCGGAGTTGTTAAAAATCAGAACTTCCGTAGGTAAAGTGATCTCAAATACATACCATAAACCACCTTGCAGATGCTAACAAGAGTTCATTACTAGGAAATGATTCGGTAACATTCAACAGCATAATTGGTATCCACAGTTAAAAACGATGATTGATATGAACAGAATGCAATTAAGTACACAATTAATTTGTCTACTGATGATACCAGTGCTGTCTGTTAGATTAATTCTTAACATAATGAATCTTTAAAATGA
>JXSR01S027944.1:6558-26684 GCA_000969725.1 Ophiothrix spiculata | reverse complement strand
TAAGTGTCCTTGTTTTCAAGATTATTTTAACCTAAATCTGGTTCCTTTTTATATGTAAAATTCATTTAATATATTTTATTAGGTAATCGTTCAGGAAAACTATTTAGCGGGCCATTTGAAAGCACGCTAAAGGGTCTGGTACCCTGGTAGCAATGGTTGTAGGAATATAGTAATTCAAAGCAAACATAACACCTTATTTGTCAATGGAGAAAAGAGCATCATGATTGATCAATACCTGGAAAGTGCAGGTATCATTGAAACAATGGAAATATTTATTTAACATATCCAGGAGCCAGATATCCTCATCGCAAGAGTAGCCCATCTTGTCTCAAAATATTTAGCTTATGGTATCAGATGACAGAAGGAACTGCAAAAAAGAAGCGTTTGAACGCCAAGGTAGAAGCCGAGTTAACATTCAGCTAAACCTTTACTAAGACTCCAAGGCATCATCCAGGAGAAGCAACATGCGAAACAAAACAGAAATGTTGGTAAAGATGACTTCCATGCTCGCATACTTCCGCTGCGAATTACAGCTGGATTTTTACGACCTCTCCAAACTGGGAAAGGTGTCCAAATTCCTCTGGAGCTTAAAACGCTCACTTCTAGAAATTAGAGAATGGCTTTTCTTCATTTTTGCACCAAAGCAAGTGGAGACATCAAGCAGGATTGTCAGTCACTAACTTTCATTGTCTAGGATAATTTGAATTTTGAATTATGTGGCATTGAAACCTTGATAACTTAATTCTGGGACACACTATAGATAATAAAATTAACCCTTCTATATAGTAAATGATATATATATGTAGGAATGCAACACTGACCCAAGGCAATATTGTCCTACCCAGGTAAAAAGAAGATCGATTGTGAATATTGATTTTTGAACGACAATCATGGCCAAAATTGTAGGGAGATATACTTTTTTGACCTGGGTAGGAAAGCAAGGACTTAAGTCAGTGTTTTCTACATTGAAGTCATCTCAGAGTATCTGTCATCTTGTTGTGTTGTAACCATATATGTTTGCAATTTAGAGTTGCCATGATGTAGAGTAATTATCTAGATTTGTTGTCAGAAGAAAGTTGAATGCAAACAAAAGATTTACAGGGGAGGTACAAGACTCGCCGCCAATGTTCCGGTATGGAAACAAAATTGGGGGTGTTCGGGTTTTTGCCAATGATGCTTCGCATCTTGTCATTATGCGTGAATATTGAAAACACGCACACTCGCTTTGCGTGCAGGTTGGCGTATCATTCGCGTAAAGTATTATTTACACGGTTTCTCTCTACGTGCAGGCAATCTCGGCACTCGCGGTTGATTTAGTCGGGAATTCAACCGAGTGGACCCGAATACCCCCAATTTGATATCCATGGCTGGCGACACCTTTACATTGGCCGGTATACAAAGTCCATTATCTCCCTTGTAAATCTATGATTCAAAACCAGATGTTTGCCATATGCCTGTTGCAAAACTTTTCCAAGAACGTTAAACTTGACATTGATAATTTTTTGAAATTATTGTTAACATCATTACAACGTTCTAAGAACCATGACAGATACTCGTGACACAAGATTTATTTTTTTCTGCTTCTGATAAATAAATATTAGTGTCAACACCACATTTTAAAATAAGTTTGCTCCAAAATATTAACAATGCATCCCACAGCGGCTAGCTCTATTGGAACATTATCATTATCATCCGTCAGCTGCAGAGGTGTCCACAAGGTTTCTCCATATGTGACACGTTATAACAAAAAGTACCTTAGGGGTCAAAAAAGAAAATGGAGGTTTTGGTACAAGTGGAAGCTTGTGATCTCAGCTTTAAAATGACGCCACGATCATTAGTATAAGACGTTCCGTTCTGGATTTATGTGCGAAAAGGTTTTGGATGGTAAGCCCGTTTAAAAGAAGTTATTCTGAGAAAAAACGGGGGAAAAACTATGACTAATCCAATCACCAGTAGTGATTACACTGAGTTAGCTGACTATGGTCCTAGCAACAAGGTACATTTTGTTGACAGTAAATAAGGCCTTATATGGAAACAGCATTGAATATTCAGCGATAAATAAGCCCATAATAAGCCCATATGTGGCAGCTAAAGTCACAAAAAAATTTGATACCAAAACAACATGGATGCGTAATGGTATACGGTCAAACAAGCCCCGGCAAAATGAGTGTAAACTCAAGCTTACTCGAAAAATGCAGTGGATTTACATGAATGATATGCTGATGCTGGAATGGACTTAGTCAAAATAATCATCTAATTTGCATTAGAATGTGGTTTTTCTGTAATGCACCACATAATTGTGATGACTTACCCTGAAAAGGAGGACTTAGCGACAGAACACTTTTCGAGAAACTGATGAAAATATGCAGCAAAAAATAAAGGAAATTATTAAGAATTTCCAGCAGATTTTCTGTTGTAAAATTTGATTGCCTTGATCAATTTTAAAAAGTAAGGTGTCATTTAAAAGCTTAGAAAATGCTGCAACAGATGAAATGATAAAATCAAATTGATATCATCTGCAAAGTCCCCCCTTTTGGGGTCAGCCATCACATATATGCAATGATTGTCAGTAAGTGCAACAATCTTATGTTCCTGCTTTGCTTTTTCTTTATCTCCTAAACAATCATTGGTCAAGGGCAGGGTACAAAGTACATGGATGGCATGGTCTCCTGCTGTCAATGAATGGTCAGACATACAGAATGACTAAATTTGTACCTTTCTGTTGTATTTCCAGTGACCTTGAAGATGAACTTAATGATACTGATGATTCAGATGATGACAGCTTCTCATCAGATAATCCAGATTATCTGGAAGTCAAGGTAAATTAAACACCAAAAAAAAACCAAGATATTCTACGCTAGCCTCAGGGTGCGTTCATCTATGTGTGCACACTTGTTTATATTTTCACTGTTTCAGTGTTTTTAAATGTAGGATTAAATAAATGATTTACCCTTGCCAAAATATATTCTGAAAATCTGGGTTGATAAATTCCCTTTTTTGTCTGTGAATTTAATTTGTACATACCTCCATTAGTCTCCATTGAAATGTACAGGGGCAAAAGTTTGTTGACCCCAATGCATTTCAATTGAATTGCATCTAACTCAATACAATCGACTGCCATAACCAAACCGTTCACTTCAAATGTATAAAGTTTCTTGAGCAGATCGTCACCATTTCATAAGCGATCAATACAAGTATGCTCTCTTTTTAGGCCTTCTATGTCTTACTGCATGGATAACAACTTTTCAGGGAACAACTGACAGTTGTCTGAGGGCTAGATTTGGCCCGTGGGCTGCTAATTTGGGAAGCCTTGACCTAACTTGACTGCAAAGTGAATTGTATTTGTGAAAATATTGTCTTGCTGCATTTTTGTTGACATTGTCTTTACATACGCCCCAAATACAATAATATTTCATTTTGTTTTCATTCTACTGATTTTGATATTTAACAAGGTTATTTTTCACTTCATAATGTGTCTTTCTGGTAAGTTGTGCTTAACTAACAAGATGTTATTGACCTGATATTGAGGCCACTTTGAACACTATATTGCAAGCCTTTCGTCGTGCAAGGTTTGAAATTTTCATGCGTGCTACTTATACCTGATGCTAAATATCGGTTATTGAAAACATGTCTATTCAATGTTTGCATTACTGAAATGCTTTGATAATACAAAAACATATATCTCAATCATCTAGGACACAAACATGGCCAACAACATGCTGAGTAATCTCTACAAAAACAGTACCCCTGGGTCAGTAGCCAACACACCAGCCTCTTCCACAGATCAGCGTAGAAACAGAAGGTCTGTTAGTTATCCTGGATCACCCAAGAAGAAGCGAGGGTCTGATGAAGAGAGTGTGCAGCTGGGCAACATTACGATGGATTTTGATAGTGATGTGGAAGCGGCTGCCATGAGGAGGATCAAAGAACAGGAAGAAACAAGCTTATCAGAATCAACAAAGGTAAGGGCTTAAAATAAAGATTGCCAAGGGACACAACAAAACAACAATCTTTTATATAAGGACCTGACTGACCAATAATTTGTCAACTATTTTTTTAAAGCATTGTTATAAAATTTGTTTCCTAAATAGATTTGATTTAGAATACGGTAGTTTAAAATGAATAATTAATTAACTAAGGGTATCCATATAGATATTTTCTAGATACTTGTTTTTCCATGAGGCAAATGCATACGTCTACTTTCCCATACGGTACTGATAATGTTGAATTAAATTCGGGTATTGTGCACTTAAAGCTCCTTTTTTTGTAATTTTAAATTTCGTGAGAATTGAAATATTGTGCTATAAATTAAAGATATTTTATAAACAATATTCTCTTGGTGGTTTTTTTTTTCATGTTTAAACAGTAAAATACATTTTCAACTTATGCCAAGGCGACAAAAAAAAACCCTGGTTGGTGGACCTTTCAAGTACGGGCGGTCGGTGGGGCGAATTTTTCTTTACAATATTAACAAAAAATGTTAAATATTGACCAAAAAATGGCTGAGTTTACATGAGTTCGGTAAAACTAAAAAAAATAAAATCTTCAAAAAGGAAATTTAGGGTCAATCAGACCTGTAAAATAGGGGAGGGGGGTTTGTAACCTAAAGGACAATACTCCACCTTCAGGAAAGTGCAGTTAATCCTTGTTCATTCAACTTGAAACTTGTCATTTTTCTGAACAGAATGTTACATGCATGGTAAGTATCATAAGTGTATTGGAATGCACTTCAACATTCTCACCACTCCCTGAAGCTTTTTCATATTCATCAATTTGTCATTTTCAGAAAACTGATGTAGATGAAACACCACATCCCAAGAAGAAACACAAAAGGCGGCAAACCAATGACATAAATAAGACCATTGAGGACACGATACTGGAAGGAGTGGATGGGAAGAGTAAAGGCAAAGCTACTGGGATGAAATCTGGGCAGAGGAAACGGAAAAAGGGTAAGAGTAGAATGCGCATGGGAGGCTTTATTTTTTCCCCGTATGATTCTGCTGTTTATTTTCTAAACCAGGGGCTTAGGAAGTGGGACTAGAGGATCGCCACCTGAGATGTTTCAATTTCAAATTTCAGTTATATGGGAACAACCATTTTGATTTTATGAGCAATTTTGTATTTTCCACTTGCCTGTACTTTACTGTGTAAAATTAATAATTGTCTCTTTTATCTCCGAAACACGACACGTTTCAGCCATAAGATTTCACATGGGCAATGAGAACAATATGAGGAATATTTTGGTACCAAAATCTCAGAAAGTTTGAAAAAGTGTTGACCCAGTTGAACAGGGCTCATCTAGGGAGCTGAATTGACTTAAAAATTGCCCAAGTCCAACTATGTTGAAGATCAAATATGAGCACCTAATCAACTTGAAATAGATTCATCAGGATTGTTCATTAAACCAATCTATCATGTCAGTTTCGAGTGAACAAGGCTCCTGAGAGGAACTGAAATATATCAGTGTGAGTAAATTTTTTACTAGAATGCGTATATCAGAAACTTTATTCAGTGAGCACCAAATAGTTGCCTAGGCATAGCATGAAATAGGTCAAATCATTAGCGAAACTCTGTAAAAGGTGGCAAAGCTGGAGGGGAGCCGGTGAGTGTGGGCCCTGTGGGGTGAATTGGGGTGTGGAGAAATGTGTGGGGGTATGTGACATTGCAATATCAGGGAGGCATAAGGCACCATCAAGCATCTGCATTTTAAATATTCTTGTTATTTTTTGCAGTTGAGCCAACATCACCAAATGCAACTTTTGCTAATATTGGAGGGAATGATGATAGTCTTCACGTAAGTTGCAAAACAAATTATTTAAAATGAAGGGAGTTGATTATATTGCCTGCTTTTTTTTCGTACTGGTTCGAGTGCCAATCTCTCAAATGATAGGGCTAGACAGACAGACTTTACTAGTGTACTACTGTTACCTTCCCGGCAATGAAGTATGCCAGTATCCATTTGACATGTGGGTAGAGGGGAGCACGTTAGAGTAAATATATCTTGCTCAAGGACACTACACACGCTGCTCACCAAATTTATGAGTAGTAGACTTATGCTGCGAGGCAACTAAACCATTTATGTCTCTATATGAAAATGTGTTATATATATTAAAGATGTGCAACTAATGGCTTTGTATGATGAAAAACATGGGTATGATATTTCTTCAAATACACCATTGATCAAACAATGTTATATCTGTAAATAAGTTCATATTTTCTAGGATTGAAGAGAAGTATGATAGATTGTGAGCAACAAATCCAAAATATTACACACTAATTTAGCTTTTGCCATCTTGGCTGATGGCATGATCACAAGTGCCTTGGTTCACTGCTTTTCCCAGAATGATTCACTGCTTATCAATAAACATCATAAACAAGTGGAAGAGACTATCATCAAATTTCTGGGGAGAGGCAGTGAACCAAGGTGATCAAGCCATGGTGAAAGCTAAAGTAGTGTGTAATATTTTGGATTTTTCACTCATAACCTATTATACTGGTTATATCATTATTATTTAAAGGTGTAGGTTCCGATCACATTCTCATCCCCCTGGGCTCAACCAGAAGTAGTATATTTTTTGATGCCAAATGAAAGCCCATATTTTTCTGATTATGAATCCAAAAATTCACCTCCAAATTCTTTATAGGTTCGGAGATACAGCACAAAATGTAACAATAATTGGTATACCTATTTTCCATTTCTTTTGAATTTACATAACAGCCACATCCCCAGGGTTGCATACTTTCATTTGCCTCTCAAGAGAAAACATGACACAGAGACATTTGCCTCTCAAGAGAAAACATGACACAAGCGAAGGTTAAAACCTTTCACAATGCATTTCAGAGGTCAAGGTCAATCAGTTAAAAGTAAATTATATAGATCCTAAAATAGGAACCTACACCTTTAAAATATAATTAAAGACATGAAATGTTGTTCTGACATAATAATGAGCTATAAAATAGGCAAAATTCCAAAAGAGTGATTCATGGCTTATCAATAAACATCATAAACCTGTGGAAGAGATTAGCATCAAATTTCCCGGGAAAGGCAGTGAACCAAGGCACTTGTGATCAAGCCAGCAGCCAAGATGGCGAAAGCTTAAGTAGTGTGTAATATTTTGGATTTGTCACTCATAATTTATTATACTGGTTATATTCTTATTATTGAAAATATAATTAAAGACATGAAATATTATTCTGACAGAATAATGAGTTATAAAATAGGCAAAATCCCAAAAGAGGTAACTTTCAATTATGTTACCTTTTCTATATGGTAGTGGTTGAGGGGTGCTTCTTCAATACTTTGTTTCAACAGTGAAATAGTTAAGCATATTTTCAAATTTTGTGTCTTGCAGGAGGTGTGTAAGCTGTTGGTCCACATGCGCCACCCTGAGATTTACCAACAGCTTGGGGTCACCCCACCCAGGGGGGTACTACTACATGGACCACCTGGATGTGGCAAAACATTATTAGCACATGCCATCGCAGGAGTAAGTTAGATAATGGCTAAATTATTTACAAATATATTGAAGTAATAAAAATTAATATAAGGTAACTTTTAAAATCGATAATTTTGTAATGGTGATATTTTCATGTGTTAAGAAGACAAAATTTGAAATAAACGTTTGAGCTGTTTAGGACAACCTGGACAGTGGAGAGGGGGTACTTAAATTTTAATTGTTGATATCCATCAAAGGGAAATTTGACAAGATCAACATCATACCCAACTTTTTTCCAAACATTTCAAGATTTTTGCATCATTGGAAGTGCTACTCAGTAATAATTACAGCATGCAAAGTTTTGTTGTCAAATTTAACCCCTTTACATCAAATATTTAGATTTTCTTTCATTGTTAATAATTGTTGTTGATAACAAAAAAATATTGTCTCTGAGTATTGAAACCTTTAAATTTGCTTTATTAGCAGGTCCAATAAAAATTTGAATTTTTTTACAGATTTACCTGCAATATTTGATGTAAATCTGTGTTTTACTAACAAATCTTAACATCTTTCCTGACTTATTGTATCAGTACATGCTTTTAGAGATTTACCTCATGCTCAAGATCAACATGCAAAACAAATTTTCTGAAGGTTTTAATCGTAATTTTCACAATTTTTGTAGGTCACATTATTATCAAATATGGCATGTGTAAATCAGCTGCAGGTAAAATGTTGAAATTTTGTCCACTGTACCTTGAAGCTACTTATGACAGTATATGAGAATGATTGACATTCTATAAATAATGAAATTGACTTCTAAATGAATTTGTTACTGTCATTTTGAACAAGGAACTGGATCTACCATTTTTGAAGATAGCAGCCACCGAGATTGTGTCGGGTGTATCGGGAGAATCGGAGGGAAACATCAGAGATGTGTTTGAACAGGCATTGGTGAGTTTACTAGGAGGGTTTGCCATCAAGAGAAGGGTACCACTTCATGTTGTATTTTGTAAAGTTCAATGCTTTTGTAATGACAAATATACAAAACTTGCAAAATGTTATTGTAAGGCCAAATAAAAAAATATTTGTGTAAAAGCTGTCATGCGTTTGTAAAATCAATTGATCTGGAAAAATAGTTACGCGGTAATTTTTTATTTAAAGATTTTTTATCTTAGATTTTTTCTAATTTCTTTTTTTTTACATAATGATAATAATAATGCAATTCGTATTAGTGCCAACACATCTGAAGCGCTTTACATTATTATTATACTGTTATCAGGAAATCATCACAACCATTTCATCTCCATCTGAAGACGCCGACCTAACTGAACTTAGATTGCAATATTCCCCCAATAGCTCCCCAATGCACTTAGGTTGACGAAGCAATCAATATTAAATGTCTTGGCCAAGGACATGAGCCGTTTGCCGTAGCGGGCTCGAACTTGCAACCACATGATTTTGAGTCCTGCACTGTTCCACTAGACCACACAAGCTCCTGTAAATCCTACTTTTCCTCACCCAAAACACATTCATGAATATGATTGGAATAAAATACTTCTTTACTTTATTTGTAACCATAAATGTATGCTTGGTCTTTGAGAAATGGCAACATATGGAGCTCAAAATTTATAATTCACAGTGGATATACCATAACAAACCCAAGTTGGAAATATCAGTAAAGAAAAATTGCATTCACGTGTTAATTTGCAAGCCACTTGTGAGCTTTGAGATAAACTGTTGTTTTTATTTAGCCTAATGGTACCAAATATCACATTGTATGAGAATTGTTTTGTTAGAAGAGTAGGGATATGTTGATTCCAACATAGCCTGTAAGTTTCAGCTCCATCTAGCAGACATTTTCAAAATGGCAACTTAAATATCCTGCCTAATCTCCTTCCCTCAAACTTAACTCAACAGTATTTTGAAGACTTAAGTTTCTCAGTTCGCGTTTTTTTGGAACCGATACTTGTTGCTACCTTGGTTTGCGTGAAAGTCAACTTGGGGTAATTAGTCTTATTTCAGTGTTGTGAAACGCTGATGGCCATACGCGTTGCGCTAGAGTGAAACGATGCAGTACGCAGACAATCTTTATAAATAGAAATGGTATGACTTTTTAAGTGATCCAAGGATTGTGAAGAGGGGAATGGGTACTTTGGGTCAATGTTGTTCAATGCCATCTAATTAATGAGCATTGAGCTGACTTATTGTATTTCAAGGTTGTTTTTCTCAGTAGCTAGTCAAAGCATGTAGATATTCCTTAGCTAATATATATAGGGTTTTTTTATGACTTATAGGCTTTAGCACCATGTATCCTATTTATTGATGAGATAGACGCAATCACGCCAAAACGAGAGACTGCACAGAGAGAAATGGAGAGGAGAATTGTTGCCCAGCTTCTGTCTTGTATGGATGGTAAGGATCAATTCTTTTTTATCCAAAGAATAGTTTGTCAAATGTTGTCCAATGCACTTTTTGGAGATCCAAATTCCAATTTCTTAGATTTTTGTCCAATTTACCGAGATTGTGGTTTTAAAAGAAAGAATATTGAATAGCGCATAGTGTTTTTGCAAACGGTTTCTGAGACAAACCTTTTGGTTTTTTGGGCCTTATGTTTTTTATCCGTTTTTCTGTAGCAAAGCAAGTTTTTGACAAAAGAGGCTTAAAATGCTTTTAGATAGTTACATTCCTTCATTTTAGGTTGTTTTTACTCAGAACAATTTCTGATCACAATCTGTTAGGATTTGTCTCTTGGGTCCTCTACAGTGTGTCCCAGAATGAAGTTATCAAGATTTCAACGCTACATAATTTATAACCACATTATCACAGACAATGAAACTTTGTGACAATCATGCCTGATGTCTTGACTTGCTGTGGTGCAAAAATGAAGAAAATCCATGCTTCAGTTTTCTAGAAGTGAGCGTTTGAAGCTCCACAGGAGTTTGGACACTTTTCCCAGTTTGGGTAAGTTGTAAAAATTCTACGGCAACGAAGAACGCCATCTTTACAGACATAATCATGATAATATTTGCTCAATTATAGGTTTTGTATGTTTTCATGATTGTTTTAACCTAATCTAGTTCCTTTTCATATGTAAAAATCATTTAATAAGTTTTATTAAGTAATCGTTCTGGAAAATCATTCTGGTAGCAGTGGTTGTAGGAATATGGTAATTCAAAGTAAACATAACACCTCATTTGTCAATGGAGAAAAGAGTATCATGATTGACCAATATCTGCAAAGTGCAGGTATCATTGAAACAATGGAAAGATTTATTTAATATTTCAAGGAGCCAGATATCCTGATGACACGAGTAGCCCATCTTAAAAATGTCAGAAAATATAAAGTTTATGGTATCAGATGGCAGAAGGAACTGCAAAAAAGAAGCATGTGGACGCCAAGGTAGAGTTAACATTCAGCTGAACCTTTCATTTAGACTCCCAGAGTCCAATGCATCATCAAGGAAAAGCAACATGTGAAACAAAATAGAAATGTTGGTAAAAGATGACATCCTTGCTCGCATATACTTCCGCTGAAAATTACCAATGGTTTTTACGACCTGGGAAAAGTGTCCAAACTCCTCTGGAGCTTCAAACACTCACTTCTAGAAAATTAATGCATGGATTTTCTTCAGTTTTGTACCAAAGCAAGTGGAGACATCAGGCATAATTGTCACCAACTTTCGTTGTCTGGGATAATTTAGTTTTTGAATTATGCGGCATTGAAATCTTGATAACTTCATTCTGGGACACACTGTAGTTTGTATGAAATTGTGGTAGCTATTTCAGGGGGTCCTTTGACATCATTATTTATTTCTCTTGAACAGTTTTACAAAGCTAACTAGTTGCTCTTGGAGTTAACAAGATATTTGTTGCTTGTGAATTTGCAGATTTGAATAGCAGCGCCTGTCATGTGTTAGTGATCGGAGCTACCAATAGAGTGGATTCATTGGACCCAGCATTGAGGAGGGCTGGCAGGTTTGACCGCGAGATTTCTTTGGGAATTCCTGATGAGAAAGCTAGAGAAAGGTATTGTTGGTACTATTAATATATTACAATACAGATCATCTTTGTATTTACTAATGATGGCAGATAACTTGGCTTAATCATTAATAAACACTTATAGTGCAGAATTTCAATAGTTTGAGAGCGTTCTTGAAATTTTCTTGGACAAAAAAAACAACTACTAATTGTCTCATAGAAACTGTCATGATCCTGATCATGATCCTGAGTGAGATGATCTAAATGTAGGCTGATCAAGGTTCAATGCCCTTTCAATTATTTTTACTCATTTTGATTTGTCTGCACAACTTCATGGGACTTGGTGGAGACCTGTGCCATGACCTGTAACATATACTGTAAATGCCAATATTTTTGCGCTCAGCAATTTTTGTGCACGGGTCAATTTGTAGTCATTTCGCACGTTTTAATTTTCGCGTTTGTGATATTTTTTGTGTGCAGCGGTATGCACATACTGTTTTTTGCGGTAAATTAATTTTCGAGCAAAGTGAGCTGAGCACGAAAAGCACAAAAATAAATGTAGCGCGAAATATACCACTTATACAGTACCTTGTGAAAACTGTTCCATCACTGAAAATCCCATCGAGTGGTAAAACAATCTTATGCGGGTATGTCAAAATCAGTAACATGAAGGTTCACCATATGACTGGTTTTCCTAGTTCAAATCGTCATGTGAGTGCAAGAAAGTCTTATCTGCAATGGCTGCCTTAAGCTATATCAATTTAACACCAAATCACTAGAATGTGTTATCTCAAAATATCCTCGCCATATATCAGTGGTTCTTGAAATTATCACCTAAAGAAACATTTCAAGAGCCACTGACCCAAGACTGGAGATTACACAGTGTGCAATCCAAATTAATGACAAACGGAAGCTATTGCAGGTGCAACTTTCTTGCACTCACATGATGAAATCACCTTTTTTCAATCAATCTTTAAGTACAAAAGAATATTTTAAACCACTGCATTGAAAGAAAACTATAATAATATCCAGGGTACTACCACTGACTACTACTTACAATTGCTCTTCATTTTTCATCTTATAATAGAATAATGGAAGTATTGTGTAAAGATCTGAGGTTATCAACTGGGTTCAACTACCATCAGCTAGCCACCTTGACTCCCGGATATGTCGGAGCAGATTTAATGGCATTATGTAGAGAAGCTGCCATGTGTGCAGTTAATAGGTAAGGGGCTTTGTATAGTAGGAGTATAATTAAGAAATCTGATTTATCTCACTTGTTATCAACCTGACTCCCAGATATGTTGGACAGATTTGATGGTATTATAGAGAGGCTGCTATGTGTACAGTCATTTAGTATATTACTTTGAAATCTGAGGTTACTTGCCGGAGAGAAGCTGCCCTAGCTATTAAAAAATTGGTAGGTACATGTATGATGAGGGTTTTGATTTACACTGGTTTCATGATATATGTTGTGTGGCTACTGAAAGCAACAGTAAAGGGATTTGTTGTGGAGGGAGAGTCAGCTAACACTCTCATTATGTACCTGCACGGTGTGCTTGTCAGCAGACCCCAATTTTGAACTTCCATTTCCCCAATGACCCCCTTTTTAGTTATCGTAAGTGATTCTTAACCACATTAACACCTTTATTGGACTTTTCCAAAGTCATAAATGACTCACAATGACCCATTCAGCATGTTTTTACCCTGTAATTCTATTTATTATTTCACCTGGTTTCCTGAATGACCCCAATTTTTTCAGAGTACACATTTTAAAGAATAGATCATCACTTAAGATAGGGGACAACCCCGCATACACTAGCGGTTTAAAGTATTTCCGCACAAACACATTATTCAGCCATATATCACAAAGCGTTTATAAGGAAACTATCGGGAAACTTATGTTGCTTTTGGTCAGATCTGATAGGTAATCTAGTTAAGTGTAAATTTGAGCTCCGAATGGGATCAACCCTCTCACGGATAGGTAGGGGTAACAACACAAATAGGTCGAAAAACGTGATTTTTAGGTCAAATTTGATTTGACAACGCCTGCGTCAAGGTCACTTCACCACTCAAGTTGAGTAGTCATATGGAATGTGTATATGTAATAGAGGGAAAAGCAGGCGATTAAATATCCTGGTTACGCTTGACTGCGCCAAGAGAATGCTTGGAAGCTAACGAAAAATGATCCTTCAACGCCACCCAGTTTACAGAGATAGGGCCGTGGTAAAAGTGGAATGGTCCCTGGCGGTATATGACATTTTAAAATGTTTAAAGAGGTTTTCAATCTGTCATATACCCTCACAAAACACTCCACATTCATCACAACCCTACACTTTACTAAATTACCTATCAGATCTGACCAAAAGCAACATAAGTTTCCAGATAGTTTCCATATAAACGCTTTGTGAGATATGGCTGAATAATGTGTTTGTGCGGAAATACTTTAAACCGCTAGTGTACTTACCCAATGCAATCCCAATTGGAGCTAATAAATTAATTCAATTTGCTCTTGGTATACTGTATCTCAAGGTTGTTTTTCATTTCAAATCGGGCCATGCATGCCACTCTTAATGCGCGTCAACAGCGTAAGCTTGAACAATCGAAATCAACAATAAATCACGCTCTGCAAATACGTGTGTAAATAAGTGCATCAGTATGCAGAAGACCTTTTAAAACAACATGCACCAGAAAGAAAAACCTCCCGAACAAGTGAAAAACAACTCTAAAATATTAATAAACTATATTTAGGGCATGAACTTTGACAATGGCAGCACCATTTGGTATTGCATAAGGTAATTCTTCACAACCAATTTTCTTTATATCTTTTTTAGGATTTTTCACAAATTACAAGTGAAGAAAGGAATCATTAAAAATACAGAGAAAGAACGCGATAGCAGCCAGTCAACTCATTTGTCATTTGGTAGTGAACCGGATTCATCTCAAGAAATAGTTCTTGCCAAACCTCTTGTGCCTGACGTGATTTCAACAGATGAGTCAAATGTCACGGATGGGTCAAGTAGTGATGTGTGTGACACTACTCAGGAACGTGGCTCATTGAACCCCGCAGCCTCATCCGCAGAGAAATCCCATAAGCCGTCATATCTTACAGGTAAGGTTTGAATATCAAAAAAGAGGATGACTAAGATTAGCATTAATTTATTTCTGTCCACCACAAACCTCCAGTAAAGTCAATCCTTTGTCAATTTGTTGTTGTTGTTGTTGTTGCTTATTCAAAAATATCATACCAATAGCTTTAAAGGGACTGGATTCTTCCCTCTAATGTTTTACTAACTTATTTTTTTATATGAATTGATAGAACATGTATATAGTAATATAACCTACCGGTAGTTGTCCTTGATTTTGTGAAATATTGGAGAAAATTGCAATTTTTACCAAATTTTTTTCTCTGGAGGCAAAAAATTGTGTGAAAACAGTGTTGCTAGTTCCAAATATTTTAAATATCTTGTGACTATACCTTTGGTGGGCAAACAAATTATTTTTGATTAAATTGTTTCTCTTTTAATTTTTTATATTAAATTATCTCTAGGAGCTATGTTTGATCTTTCATCCAGTAAATCCATCTGAGACTAAGATACAAATTTAGGATTTAAAAAGATACTGGATAGTCATACCACCATCCCAGAATGATATGTTGCAAATAAATTCTCTCTGAATTTTTTAACTTTTTTGGATTTCACTACATTTATAAGCTTTACTTTATAATAATAATAACAGGCATTTATTGAGCGCCTTATCAATAAGGTCAAAGCGCTGCACAACAATGAATAAAAATACTTACAACTACAACTTAAATTTACAACTCTTAAAAATACATCAATTTCAAATACACAAAATGTATGTGCCAGAGAAGAGTGCCATCTGAATGAGATATGGAGAAAAAAATAGATCATTTCCATAAGGTTTTAATTCTAAGTGGAATCTAGGCAAGTCCTTTAACAATTTTGTCAAATCCAACTTTAAATTGTATCTTGCCTTGAGTGTATGGGAGGTTCATGGTAAAAAGTCTTACACATGTTACATAAAAAAAACAAGGTAAGGTAAAGGTGTTAGTGATCTATGATGACCAATCTCTGCGCAAATCTGACAATCCACCTGCCACATTTCACCATTCAATATCCCATACATAGACTAAAGCGTTATCCCTTAGGCATGTGGCAGAGTATAGGATTAATGATTGTTAGAGAATCTGAGATCAAAGTCAGCAATTTTTTGTTTATCCATGGAGATTAGCTCAAACATGTGGGAATTATAAGAGCTGATTCTGACTGTAATTGATTCAAAGGGAATTGCTGCTCAAAGGCCTAGGTTGTTATACTTCCAAGATTTTTAAACAAGGTTAGCTAGTCAGGGCAAGTATATATTGATTTGATGCACATATTGTATATGTACACAAAGCATCTATGTGTTTCTGGCCATGTTTGTTACATCTTGTGCTGAGCAAGAAATGTTGATTTGGATTATTTAGAACTGAAACCAAAAAAAAAAAAGGTAGGAGATACAATAATTCACCCTCTATTGGCAACATTTAAGATATCTGTCTTTCAAATTATGCTTACACAGTGATCAGATAGAGTATCATTTTTTTAATTTTCCTGTATTGCACACATCAGTACATCATTAATATTCAACAAGCATTGCATACCACCATCCCAGAATGATATGTTGCAAATTAATTCTCTCTGAATTTGAGCCATTTTTATATTTTTATTTATTTTTTTTAACTTTGTTGGATTTCACTACATTTATAAGCTTTACTTTATTTAAATCATTTCCATAAGGTTTTAATTCTAAGTGGAATCTAGGCAAGTCCTTTCACAATTTTGTCAAATCCAACTTTAAATTGTATCTTGCCTTGAGTGTATGGGAGGTTCATGGTAAAAAGTCTTACACATGTTACATAAAAAAAACGAGGTAAAGGTGTGAGTGATCTATGATGACCAATCTCTGCGCAAATCTGACAATCCACCTGCCATATTCACCATTTAGTATCTCATACATAGACTAAAGCGTTATCCCTTAGGCCTGTGGCAGAGTATAGGATTAATGATTGTTAGAGAATCTGAGATCAAAGTCAGCAATTTTTTATTTATCCATGGAGATTAGCTCAAACACGTGGGAATTATAAGAGCTGATTCTGACTGTAATTGATTCAAAGGGAATTGCTGCTCATAGGCCTAGGTTGTTATACTTCCAAGATTTTTTAAACAAGGTTAGCTAGTCAGGGCAAGTATATATTGATTTGATGCACAGATTGTATATGTACACAAAGCATCTATGTGTTTCTGGCCATTTTTGTTAAGTCTTGTGCTGAGTAAGAAATGTTGATTTGGATTATTAAGAACTGAAACCAAAAAAAAAAAGGTAGGAGATACAATAATTCACCCTCTATTAGCAACATTTAAGATATCTGTCTTTCAAATTATGCTTACACAGTGATCAGATAGAGTATCATTCACTTCAGGCTTTGCTTTTTTAAGTTAATTAATAAATTTTCATATCTCGCAGATTTGGTTAGCTGTAAAAAATCTCTTCAAAGTTTGTCCATATTATCTTAATATCTATAGACAAACTGTATTGTTTAAAATCTTTGGGTTTTTTTCTAGTCTTAACCTGGTTGAAAGAACAACCACCCCTTTCAGAAGAGGAGCTAGAAGATTTGTCTATTGAAATGGCAGATTTCAAGGTAATTCTTAATTTGTATTGCTTGTGTGTAAATTTCCATCAGTTCTGCTCAATGTGCATTGCAGATGTTGAAATGTTTAAATTACTTAATTTAGTATAGCATACAGACTGATAAATGTTAAATAGATGGCTTTTCACTGTTGTGCTGGTTGTAAACCAGCCAGCTACAACTGTTTTCTGGTGGGTGACTCAGTAGGAGACCATCTGGGGCACACAAAACTCAACTGGGACCCAAGTTTGGTGTGTGGGCTGGGAAGCAGAATGTGGCTTGCAAGGTCATCAGGACCTCTTTCTTTTAACATTATATGAATGACCAACCGTTTAGTATTCCACACGCATTAGATTAGGTAATCTACGTCCAATAAATAACTTAACAATCCATACATAGGACCATATCAAGTACACTAGCAGATAACATAACTTCCAATCAGATATCAAGACAAGCACTTGCGCTTCAAGGCTAAAGTTGATTACCTGTCATTTTGGTCACAATGGCGCATGATGAATAGTTGAACGCAAGGTTTTTGCAACAAGCTAATAAGGCAAACTAGCTGTACTGTAACATTGCGAATCTGACATGGCTGTTTTCCGCATCTGTACATGAGATGACGTAGTATGAACCATCCCCACCCCCACCCCTTTTCTCTAAAAATCATGAATTAAATCAATAATATTATTGTTTCAAATAAATTTCGGATACGAACATGATTTCTAAATGCAGCCACTGCGCATCCACAAGTCGTGACAAGAACAGGACACCAGGAAGAATGCAACACCGTTTTCAATCAATAATCCATAGTACCGCGATATCGCGAATGCCTGAAAAGTATTGTGTACTCGCATAAAATGCACACGCCAGGCTCTAAATTTTCATGTGTCCTAGAATTATTTGAAACAATTAACAATAGAAATTGTTCAAACCCAAATACATTCTGAAAACTTCTGTTAGTGAAGCCATCAGCTAAGAGAAAAAGATTTGCCACAATACTAGATGCATATTTCATCTTTATGTTTTTATGATGGTATTATGGCATGTTGCCACAATTCAACTGACCTCCAAGATAGAGATAGTAATAATGAAATATATTAACAAAGACAATTTTTTAACCCAAATACAGACTGAAAACATAAACTCTTTATTCCACATTATTGTGTTCACAGCTAGCGCTTCCGCTGGTCCAGCCTTCAGCTAAGAGGGAAGGATTTGCCACGATACCAGATGTGACATGGGATGATGTTGGTGCTCTGCAAGATATCAGGGAAGATCTCACTATGGCTATATTAGTAAGTGTGTGTAAGCAAGTTTTTCGTGTAGCTGACATTTAAAAAAGTGTGAAGTCATCTTATTAGCTGAAAAGCAGATGATGAATTTCTTTCATTCTCATAATGCAACATTCTTTCAACCAACTTTTTATTCAAATCAAACATCTATTTACGTAACACACTAATATAAGATCTGGGGCCGATTTCACTAACATTTAGCGATGGTCGCTAACTCCAAAATTGATCGTTAAATTTTTAACAATTTAGCGATCATTTTTGGAGTTAGTGATCAAAACAGGTTTAGCTAAATTTTAGTGAAATCGGCCCAGAACTTGTGTTTACTACAACTTAAGTTGTAAAAGACTAATACTTTTTTGGTTTCTGCAGCATACCAAAAGAAATTCGACTTTTGAGTAGCATTTGTCAACTGACCACATCTACATTTGATGAACTTAGATAAAAACTCAAAATCAAGACTGAAGCAAAGTTTTTATTTAAAGAATAACTTTTGTTTTTCTGTAATTAGGCCCTGTACATAATTCTGATGCTTTGTAAGCTTTTGGTCTAACCAGTTCTCCAGGGATTTTACCAGCTGGACCATTCTGTCGTCTAAATCTATGCAAAAAATAATGAGTTACTTTCATTTTTCTGTAATCAGGCTCCTGTACGTAATCCTGATGCTTTCAAAGCTTGCGGTCTTACTAGTCCCCGAGGGATTTTACTAGCTTACTAGCTGGACCATTCTGTCGACTTAATCTATGCAAAAATTAATGAATTACTTTCATTTTTCTGTAATCAGGCTCCTGTACGTAATCCTGATGCTTTCAAAGCTCTCGGTCTTACTAGTCCCCCAGGGATTTTACTAGCTGGACCACCTGGTTGTGGAAAGACTCTTCTAGCAAAGGTAAACACTAAACCCAGTTCAATCTCTTTTATCCGAACCAAACAATGGTTAGATAATTGACAACCTGGATAAAAGAATTGTGAGTAAATTTGCATTGACAGAGTAATCTGTAAAAACAAAAAGATTTGGATTAAAGAGGTTGAACTGTACATGACAAATACCATGATATCACTAAAAAGAACACTTGGGCCCCAAAAAGAAACAAGTCTATTTCCCATTACCCATGCGCATTCCTTTTAAACAGTCTTAAATCACACATAGCTTTATTTCTCTTATATTTGTATTTTTTAAAAAATATTGACAAAAATGATAAATCCGGAAAGTGGGGAAAGAACTGTTCCCCCCAAAAAAGCTCACTGGTATCACCGGACAATTCCGTTAAAACAAACAAACTTCAATTCCCTTTTGACCTCTGAACTAGACTATAATTTTGCCAATATTCAACATGCGAAGTGGGAAAAAGTGACGCATTGAGCCTCGGCTGGCAAAAACACGGCATGCATTGTTTTTTGAAGAATTGTAAAACAAAAATTTAAAGACAAACACATCCTGTATTGCAATTTTCAGACCTGTGCTACTGGAAACAGACTTGTTTCATTTTTTGGCCTTATAGGCTAGTTAATCTGTTGTTTGACGAATTTTTGGTTGAAATTAACTGTTGATGACCTCCCTAACAACATATTCAAAATGTAGGAAATGTACTCTTGTCAAAGTTGGTTAATCTGCATAAAACAAAATGGCTGCCAAAACAAGGGATGAAATTTCAAAATTGGTCAAATCTTGTTCAAAACCACACCAACATGTTCCTCTCAACACAAGGAAGCAGAAAAAGTATACTTT
>JXSR01S027942.1:33329-43829 GCA_000969725.1 Ophiothrix spiculata | reverse complement strand
CGCAAAAGTTTGTACTTTAACAGTGTTTGGTGAGTCCGGTTACATTTTATGAATGATTTATTTTATTTGAATTTTTCATATTGTTGGTGTTTTTTTGTAGCAAGCAATCCGTGAAGCTGCAGTAGCTGCTCTGAGAGCATGTTTGGAGCTTACTGCACAGAGAGAGACAAAAGAAATGCAGAAACCACAGTGGTATAAGGTAAGGTTGTTGTTAGTTCGCAGATGGCAAACTTGAAAAGAACAGGCAAAACAGACTTATCAGAATTTTACGTTATCATTTTACATTGTCGCCCTATTTCAAGTTTGCAACGATCTCTATACAAAACGTGATGCACTCTAGCCGTGAACACCAACAGCATGATGCAGCGAACCAGGCGGTTTGCCATCCATAAAAGTGGCAACCATGTTTTATGTTGGGGGGCTATTCTTCAGTATTGCAACACGTTTTGAATAGAGATCTGCTCATACGGTTGTGAGGTAGGAAGCCCCCCCCCCAAAAAAACCCCCACAACAACCACACACAACCGTATGAGTTCCTCATACTAGGTTGTTGTCAACACAAGTGTTAATAAACTAATGGTTATATCGATCAGTACTGGTCGATGTTAAATTTGACGTCATATTTTTGATTTGATATTTTTTTGCAGCTGAAACAAATTTAAAAGGTTAAATGTAAAAAAAATGGTTTGCCTCAAAGCTGCCACGTGCGTTTGTAAAATTAGGTGATCTGGGAAAAAAGATTAGTTTTTTTTTGGAAATCATACTTATCCTCACCAAAAACAAAATCATTAAATACTTCTTTACTTTATTTGTGACCAATAAATGTATGTCTGGTGTTTGAGATATATCAACATATGGAGCTCAAAACTCATCATTTTACTGTTGACCTACCACAAAAAAATGAAGTTTGGAATAAAAAAATATATGAAAAATCACATTCCCCATACATTTTCAAACTACTCATGAGCTTTCAGACAAAACTTTGTTTTTTTATTTGGCCTAACCATGACTATGTTTTCATTTAACTTTTTTTTTTTGGCCTAACCATGACTATTACATTTATATCTTTTGGCACACACAAAAAAATAATAAATAAAAAATTTGACAAATATAGTAAGTTTGGTGATTCTATTGAATTGGGACCCTAGCTTTAACATTAAAAGTTCAACTGTTGTTAACAGCATAACATGCATGCAAACATCGTGCTTATATCTAATGTTATAAAACTGCACTTAATGGTGTAGTTTCCGATCATATTCTCATCCCCAGGGCTCAGCCGGAAGTATTGCAATTTTTGATATAATGATATCAAATGAAAGAGCATATTTTTTTTTAATTGTAAAAAAGTTTCACCTTCAAATTCCAAACAGTTTCTGAGATATAGCAAAAAGTGTAAAGTTAATTGTATACCTATTTTACATTTTCATAACAGCCTCATCCCCAGAGTTACACACTTTGTTTTGCCTCTGAAGAGTAAAAAAGAAGCAAACTGAGGTTGAAATCTCACAAAATGCATTTCAGAGGTCAAGGTCAATCAGTTAAAAGTAGATTATACACATGTTAAAATAGGAACCTACACCTTTAATGGTCATCATCTGTGTTTACAACATCCATGTATTTGGGTTGACACATTTACAAATACACTGCACGTCCAAAGTTCAATATCATGATTTCTACTTGTCTGCAGATGAATTAATAAATAAATGTTTTTCTTTTAATTTTTGGCACACTATTTTTGGCACACTAACCAAGTCTCATCGATTTGAGGTAGGAAGATCCAACGATCGACACCGATTTGCAAAGAATAGTTGATTTTAAAAAGTTACCTCTGAATTTGATTCTTGAAAATTTGTGAACGAATAGATTTGTGAGTGATGTTTATTTTTTTCTTCCAGAATACTCATATTTTATATAACAATATAAATTGTTCCCTTATATTTCAGCAAACATATGAAGAAGCACAAAAGGGCTTTGAAGATCCAGGAGGCCGTGAGAAAGGACTGAATCGTGATGACAGAGTTCATGGCTCACTTCTGATTCTCAATGAATTAATAAGGAACAGTAGTATTGATGGAGAGGTGAGTTAGCATTGTGGAAATATTTTTTTCAAAATGTGTACTCTATAAACCTTGAAGCAGGCCCGTAGCCAGGATTTTTTCAAGAGGGTGCGGATTTTTAAAAAGTGGACCTTTTGGAGGAACAATTTTCGTTTTTTGTCTACCCGAAACTAGTTTTAGTGGTTTTGACAAAAGTGACAAGCAAAAAAAAAAAAACATCTTGCGCAGTATTTTATTAAAAAACGACCTATATTTACGTGTTTTGATGCTTTGGGTGTTCTTTTGGTAGACATTTAGGGACTTTTTGTAGACCTTTTTTGTACATTGTCAAATTTGGTGGGTGCGACGCCCCCGCCGCACTTCCCCTGGCTACGGGCTTGCCTTGAAGTATGCAGTAAGCAATCAAACTCTATTACAAGGTCAATAGCATATCTCTAGTATTTTACAACATTGTGAGCTGGTTGATTAAGACAACGCATATTAATATATTTTGTGCATGAATCTTTAATGATATTGGTAGCATATTTGACTTGATTTTGTTGCTACCACATGGACAAAGCTTAATCATAAGTTTATTTGAATATACAGCAAATTGGATATGTTGTTATGATTTGAAAAATACAGACTAATTTATTTCCAACCTGAACGCAAAGTATGTGTGCTTGTTTTAAATACTGGTGCATTATAACAAGATACGATGCATCATCGACAATAACCTGAATACCCAATTTGATCTCCATGCCAGAAAAAAATGGTAACTAGTCTGGCATCTCCTATCGAAGTCTATGGATTTACATAAAAAAATGACCTTCCAATCTAAACTTCACTTCAGATGCTGTGTTTGCAAAATGTTCACCTTGCACAAGTTTCTGATCTTTTAGAATGTGTTAACAAAATTGTGGATATCTGTGTTATTTTGAGCTGTAATATTGTTTGTTTGTTTTTTTGTAGCGTCAGCGTCATGAGATGGAGGAAGTCTCTCAGCAACAGACCCAACTCGCAGACAGCTTTCAGGTAACCCCCTTTCATCACAGCTTTCTTTATGATCAGATTAATTGTTACATATGAGAAGGCAAATTAAGAGTACAGTATAGTACCGCAAAGCACTGCAAATTAAAAGCAAGGTGTAGTACTATAGGTTTCTTTATGATTACCATGGTATACTAGTAATCAGATTAACTATTTTAAGAGTAAGATGTAGTTAGTCATTGAAAATTTTGGTATTGTGTTAAAAAAGCAATACAAGGTTTTTAGTGACATGATTTGGTAAATGGAGTACTGCTGCACTTACATTTCATATTTGTTGCCTGATTTTTTAACTCAATATTTCTTGCCAATGAATTCCCAACACATGTGATTCTTCAGACTGCTTAAATTTGTTTTCAGTCACAAACTGTTATGGCAATTCCCCATTTGTCAGAGAGCCTTTATCTTGTGCTTAATATATGTGTCGTAGATGTAGCCACAACTATGTGCCCATAAATTTCAAAGAATTCCATGTGAGTAGTAAATTCATTCTCCATACTAAGGCCCTACCCTCAAAACAAGAATATGTACATTGACATTTTAATTTTGTTCACATTTCTATTCAACTACATCTAGAAAATGTTTGTCTTCAAATATTTTTTAATCAAAATAAAAGCTGATACTTTGATCTGCAAAAATCATGATTTGAATAAAATATAACTTCAATGCATTGCATATTTTGTATTGTAGCTCAAAATGAAAAATGCAGACTTTAATGGAGGTTCTTGATGGATGGTCACATATTAGAGTCACAGGTCCCAAATTTTAACAATTTCTGAAACTTCATACAAACAAATTGTCTTTTAATTTTTCATTGGCTTTTAGGATCTTGGAGCAGCTTCACCCAAGTCCAAATTCCATATGCTGACATCCACAGGTATCGGACCAAGCTTCAGCAGCCAGAGACCTCACGGTAGCGGATTGTCGGCTCTCGTTGCACCTGCTGTATCACAGCGCCCTCACTTTGTGGAAAGCAAGTATTGTCGAGACCTTGTGGAGGAAAAATTTGATGAGGTATGTTAACATGATTGGTGCTTACAAGACTACCATAGTTAGAAGATGCTAGTGTTTTATTTATTCTGATATTGATTGTTTAAATCATTGAATGTCAAAATATATGGCCTGTCATATCAATTATAGGTACCTTAACACCGGCAAGGCATATTGAGATGTGGGCAAAACAATGTGGTAAAATAAAATAATAAAAATAAAAAGTTGAATTTTCTATTTTATTTTCTGTGATTTTTGTTCAACCTTTACATAATGGATATCATTTTAAAGCTTTGAAATTTCTCTTTCAAGAAACATTCAAATCTAGGTGGACCTATTGATATGATGAGTCATAACTGTTCATATCAAAATGACCCTATTGATAACAAAATGATATTGCCCCAATTTTAGTATTCATCGCAGAGGTATAAAATTCCATTTCTTCATGCTTTGATGTCAAATTCAAGTAAGACAAAGTGGTGATATCCTTGCTTTCTGTTTATCCTAACAAGAAACTCAAGTATTTATCCATCAGGTTCCTGGCAAAAGGCCATCTTGAACACCTCCTTGCATGCAAAAGCCCTGCACACTGTAGGTGGCTGTTGAATTTCATCGGTAGTGGGCCTTTTTGAAGGACAAGTCCTTGGGTAGCTGCACTGAAGCTTTTGTGTGTAGTCCTTCATAATTCCTGGCCTTTATAGGACCTTCAGTAGGAAGAAATTAGCCTGGTATATGAATAGCTGAATAGCTGTTGCAACAGCACACTGATTTAGAAGGCTTTACTCACACTAGATTCTTGCCGATCATAGAGGTAGCTTTTAAACAACTCTCTTTTCCAACTGTCTTTTACACTCTATACATTTCTGTTTTGTTTTCGCCCTCGGTGAGATGAAAGATGACAGGCAAAAAAGTAAATCTTATCTTTTATTCTCTGTACATATATGCAAAAGCACTGCACATCTCCAGCACTTCTTAGTAGTTTAGTGTAGGTGGCTGTTGAAGTAAACTGGCAGTGGGTCTTTTTGAAGGACAAGTCCTTGGGTAGCTGCACAGAAGCTTTTGTGTGTAGTCCTTCAGAATACCTGGCCTTTATAGGACCTTCAGTAGGTAGAAATTAGCTTGGTATATGAATAGCTGAATAGCTGTCGCAGCAGCACACTGCTTTAGAAATCTTTCTTGCCGAGCACAGAAGTGCAAACAACTCTCTTTTCCAACTGTCTTTGTGCACACCCTTACTTAACCCTTACTCTCGCACGCTTAAATACAGTCTAAGTCCGAATACATCATGAAAAAAATTCTGGTTCCCCCTGGTTCCCCTGGGATTCGAACCCCTAACCCCCGCTATCCTGATCCAATGTCTAGCTATGCCCGCAAGCCACCGAGCTTGGCCTGCCCGGGCATCAATTTCCTAACAAATTATATCCGCCGTCTATGACATATTCGGCTAATTCTTGATTTCTTACTGTAGGACTTTGTAGTATGTAGGAGGGTAAGGGTTAATCAGGCACTGACATTTCTGTTTTGTTTATGAATCCACTTACAGATCTGTCAGACTGTGTTGAAATATAAGAACAGTCGCAACCCACTGATCCAACAGTCTCTGCTCACACTCATTCCAAGATTAGCAGCCTTCCAGGCATCCAAATTTGTGGAGAGGTATGTAGATGACACATTTATTCAATTTTTTAGTTTGAATGTACTAAATCTTTCAAGATGTTCTAACTCTTTTTCCAAGTAGTTTTAATTGTTACTTTTAAATGTTAAGAACTTAACAAGATTGATTAGGGACAGCTTGATAGACTCAAGTATCTAGTACATGTAGTGTAAGAATAATATGTTATTCAATTTGTCAACACTGTTCACGTGAATTCAAACAAGTTTGTGTAGGTTTATTTTTCAACATACTAGGGACAGCTTCAAGCAGGATGACCTTTGAACCTACAATTGAAGAGAAAAAGTTTCATTGACAGAACTGTTGGTGCCAAACAGGTTTTAATAGTGTGTCTTTTTAATGAATCCGTCTACATGTAACCTGAAAAATAACATTTCAGTTTCATCATAAATACTTTGCTGATGCATGTAGTGACCACTGATGGAAATTTCAAAACAACCAGGCCATTGTTCTTTTGTCTATCTCAGCAATTACAATTTCTTGTAATATCCATGGTCTGGCACTTTATGTGAAGCAGTATACAAGTTGTGGAATCTCACTTTTAGTTTGTAATCATAATGTAAAGGAAAAATGTAACAATAAAATGTGATTTTGCCATGGCTGATCTGACACACAAATGTGACTCTGCTGCAAAGTGTTCCTTTCTGCCATCTGAAATGCTTAGACAATGGTCACAATATTTAGCACAAAGAGTTACAAACATTTTGATGATGATTTGATCATTTTGTACCAACTTTTGATATTTTTTAATGGCGAAACTGCAACTTTTGATTTTTTTTATGGCGAAACTGCATCATTAGATTATCAAAAATTCGTAATCGTTCGTACAAACGCTGCATAACCAATTGTGACCATGGTATTATTTATAGAGCTAGATACAGTCCCAATTGTGGAAAAAAATAACATTGTGTACATATATTTGTTAGACAATTAATAAATTTTTATGTTTACACAGCAAAGATTCCAATATTGTATGGTACAGAGTACTGTTACTAGCCGGGTACAAGCATCTATCTGTAGGCCTGTTTTCAGTTTACAGTGTATAGACCTCCATGGTGCCTATACAGGACCATCTTTTGATATCCCAGTGTCTTACATACAGTGCAGTATCAATCCAATAGTTTCTGAACTGGAGCATTTGGTAATTTTGATAAATACATGATTACAGTATAGCATATTATTATAACTTTGTGAGGAAATTTGCTGTGTACACGTTGTACAACTATTGTATTAATCTTGACATGTTTTCGTCTGTAAATGATAGTCAAATGTATACTACATCTATGTATCTTTAGGTATGTCAGCTTCGTTCCCTCCAAGTTTGTAGAATTGTAAGTAGTCCTTCTAATCTTATCAACAGCGCCCTCTAACCTGTAACCTTTGACATGACAACCTTAAATACATTAGGAGTACATCATATTTCTTTGAACTTTAAGGAAGTCAGCATTTGTGTAGGGGCCATTTGTACCTGTTGTCCAAAGGTTGAACTAAAAGTAGTTTCAGAGTCACGTAGTCCTTTAATTGGGTGAAAGAAGCAATAGCGTTTAGTAAATCAAAAGTTGTTCAATGCAGCATTATTTTTGCTGCTCATTTACATGATTTCAGGTAAAGTTTACGGCAGTATCAAAATGCTGTATTTTAGTAAAATGTCCCCACCAGCCATGGGGCTCAAAATAATACTGTGCCCCATGCTATGCTATCCAACTATCAATTTACTAAGTTCTGTTTACCTTTGTTCAATGCAAATAGCATAACATTTCTTTTGCCAACCAATCAGAAACTTTGGTATTAGAAGATTTATTGCTACCTTTGAGTAATTAAGGTTGTCATGTCTAGGTACAATCATTGCAACATATATATTTATATTTTATTCTTGTAATTCTCACACTGCTTATTAAAAAGGGCCACATATTTTTATTAATTTTTTGTTGTTATCATCGGCAACACTGCACATTAATTTTATAACCCTGAATTCCTATTTGCAGCTGGAATATATAGATGCTGATTGGCTGTTCATGTGTTCTCATTTATCCAATTGTGTTACATGTACATGCTTAGATTATAGAACCCCTCGTCTCTGTTCATGACTATTTATTCAATGTTGGGCTAGTATAATTGCATACTGATATATGTATTCAGTTTAACTGGATGCTGATTAACTTTGTTTTTACATGTATGTATAGTACCATTTATCAAATTATGTACTCCCTTAGCATATAGAACCCCTCGTCAATGTTCATATACATCGTTGGCCTAGTGTCACCGCATACCATTTCTTCCATGGCTTTATATGTTAGTTTTGTAGCCCTCTTTCAACAAAACATAAATAAACAAACAAAAAGAAAATAAAGGCATATGTTGTTCAGAATGCATACATCTTCATGAATGTATATACATCTTCATTGATTGGGATATTCATATTTAGGGCGTGTGAAATCTCCTCGGTTTAATGATTTTCTCAGGTTTTCTTAATAAATTTGAGACAAAAATGTCAGCTTTTCTTTCATTTTCTGCCCATTTTCAATGTGTTCGTTGTTTTTATAAAGAGGTTACTCACACCCCTGCTTATCATTTCCAAAATCATTCTAATAAAATAAGATATTATAATTAGGTAAGTGATTAGGCCCTTCGCACTTAATGTTTAGTGTCCTGTTGCAGCTTTTAAAATAGAGGGGCGGTCAATTTTCATTATTCATTATTCATTAGGATCAAAATATGTGAGATAATTCAATTTACATAGTATCCATATAGTACAGTAAATCACTTACAAGTATTTTTTGTGTTTGTCTATAGATGCATATTAAAACACAGAAACATTATGCACTGCATTTTTTTTTACATTTTCAACTTTCAATTTTTTTGCAATAAAAATGTCTGAAATTATTTGCCATGAGCAAAACCAGCATCAGCTATTTTGAGTATGCAATGCCAATATTTTCATTATTACTCATGTGCCATGCACCCACCCCAATGGAAACTGTTTTATATCAACATTTGGGAGATGCCTGTTATTTTGAGCGATAAATATTTTGCCTTTTGTCTTTTTAATATTAACAAATAATGAAAATATCTCAAATAATGAATTATTTGGGAAATTTGGATATTTGGGGTAAGCGGAAACAGGACACTAATCATTAAGTGCGACAGGCCTTAAATTCACTTTAGTTTTGTTCATATGAAGTGTAATCATGGATGACAACGAATCGTCGATGATTAAATATTGACCTTTAGTCAACGAGGCGCGTTCATAATCATCGATAATAAATTTTAGATATGATGTCACGTCTCGCTAGATGCCAGTACGTACAAATTGTTCTCAGTTCTGAAATCATGTCAGAAGAAGCAAATTGGGAAAACTATAAGAATACATAACAAATGAAAAAGAGAAAATATCCATCAAGAAGGTATAGAATTTATCATAATTAGTCAGTCGTCATGTTGCATGATATTAATTGGAAAAACCATCGAACGAAAAAAAAGAAAGAAAGAAAATATTCATGATGAAAATTGGTCTAATCTTTAATATACCGTACTCTGTCATTTCAAAATCATAAAATAATTCCCCGACATATTTTCACCTAAAAATTCTTAATTTGTCGATAAAATATTAGCCAGTAGCCACGCTGTATGTAAAAATAATTTCAAAAATAAGGAAACAACTAGATATCAGCAAATGAGATACAGGCATTCAGTTATATTACATGCAGGCCTGGTTACATGCACAGTAGGCCTAGAGAGATAACATAATAACACAGGTTCATGCATCAATAGTCACGCTTATCTTCGATATCTTTGACAAACAGTTCAGATGGACCAAAACCACGATCACTAGTCGTTGATTACACGTAAACCATAAGATTGCTTATGTTCTTGTTTTCGTTGAAGTTTCCTTGTCAACGATCGCATTCAGACTGTCATAAGCTACAAGTTAATCATCTATGACTAATTCTTCGATGATATCAACGGCTAGTCAACGATTGATTGAACAAGGCTTTTGAGATGAAGGGTTAACAGTTAAAATTACATAAGAGTTAAAAAGTGGCATGATTATTGATATTGGTAAGAATTGAACCTTGAACTCGGACCCGGGATTAGAAATATTCCAAAACCTATTTTTTTTTAACATTGAGTTTTACACATGTCAAGGTCAGGACATTTAGTGTCAGGATAATGCCTAAAATGACAAAGTGTAAGCAGCGAGTGATTTTAGCCTTCTGTGTTTTATGCAATTCATTTATAGCTGAGCTTGTTTCTGGTAGCAAATGTAAAACAGTGAAATTATTGTGAGAGTACTTTTATTTTTGATTTTCTCTCTCTTTTTTTTTTTTTTTTTTGCACATTAAGTTGAAAGTTTTCTTTTACATCCTGTAAATAAAGTATACTAAAAGTAAAGTGGTGGCCCATTTTTAGTTGATTTTTATCTAATTTCAAGCAGTCATGTTATTATTGTTAATTGTATCATGTAGAAATTACCAAGATTGTTCTGAGTGATTTGGAAAAATATGGTCACCAATTCCAGGACCAATAATTATTTGAGATCACAAATCCAAGATTTTTTACAATTTTTCAACATTGTTGGATCAGTTCATGAGATTGATATGGTAGAGATTTTTAAGAATTCTGATCCAGTTAGCTTAAAATTTGCCTGATTTATGATCAACCTTCCGATCTGATTGGTTTTACACTGTGTAGAAACCCAAAATAAATACTGTCCTTGTCACCATGTGAAAACTTCCAAGTCCAAATGTTGATGTG
>JXSR01S027942.1:14608-27856 GCA_000969725.1 Ophiothrix spiculata | reverse complement strand
AACTGTCAAGTAAGTAATACTGATGACCAACCCTAAATTTTTCATTTTGGAAGAATTTTCTTTTTTTGCCAAAATCATATAAAATCAGACGTTTTTTGGCCAGAATTTAACAATTTTTGTTCCATTTTTTTTAGAAAATTACCTGGTAAAAATATTTCATTTTTTCTCCCAATTTTGCATTTTTAGGGGGAAAAATTAAAAAAAAAAAAAATTGCCTGACCGATAGACCTTACTTGAAAATTTCGCCTGCCCGTAAAACAGGGTTTTTTCCCTTTGCCTAAGAGAAAATTTAATTGAACTAGAACATAATCATAGCAATGGTCAACATTATAGAAATCAAGGGCAATTCCTTTCAATCACTATTTATTTTGTATTCTTACTGTATATGTCATGTTTGTTACAGCTATTGGACCAGGTGCATTGGAGACAGGTGACACCACCAGCATGGTGCTTGCATTGCGCACTCTGGGCAGCTTTGATTTTGAGGGCAATTCTTTAACACAATTTGTACGGCATTGTGCAGATCATTTCTTATCTAGTGAACATAAAGAAATACGCATGGAGGCTGCAAGAACTTGCTCTAGGCTGCTGCAACCATCAATCAATGTAAGCAGGGGTATAATTAGAGGCAGAATGGGTAAATTTTGAAAGCAATTCTTTAACACAATTGAGCGCATTGATCGGACTTGTCAACTTATTGAGATGGGTAAATATTGATACAATGCACAAACATTTTAGTGATAAACAATCAAACACTGCAGAGTTTTTAAACTAATGGTAGTGTAATTTATGTAGGAGTTACATAAAACAAATATTAACTTTTCATGTGATGAGAGAAATATACCATCCCTCTCTGAAAACATTGATGGCTCGTGAAATTCAATAATCACATTGTCTATTCGGGATGGTATATGTATCCCACCACACTCATATTCGATTAATATTTGTATACTATAGCAACGTCAGTTGATACCTTAATATTTGTATACTATAGCACTGTCAATCATGCATACATCTGTAATTTGTAATATTTTTGCTATATGCTTTCCTTTTTATTTCCTAGTTGCGCAACACTCGTCCTCACCCCATCAGTGCCAATAACACACAGGTTGTGGCCGATGTGCTCAGTAAACTTCTGGTAGTTGCTATCACCGATTCGGGTAGGTAATAATATCTATGTGGCACAAACCTCAGTAAAGTCAACATTTTTTATTTTTAAATTCAGGGCAAAATAAATGTGGGAGTCAGTTTTTAAAAATGTTAAACTTCTTAGGCTTTTAAGATATTCATGCATTTCTTAAACTCATAGCAAAATATTACCTTCCATTTGAAAACCTGTAGTTTCTAGATGTCACTGATTTGGAAATATGCATCAAACTAAAATTTCAACTAAAGTTTTCTCTGATTTACGTATTCTTTTATGTAATAACGCAACTTCTTTATATAAACTTAAAACAAGCATGATTTTAAAGCTAGAAGTATGTTCTTTTTGAATCTTTAATACAAATTGATCTTGGGACAGTCACATATTTCGATCTCATGTGATACAATCCCAAACTAGTGATATTTTTCCGTATTGCATGAGGACAAACAGGGGTAAGGAATCGGTTCAAAACCTAACCGGTGCGGCAGTTGACCGCCTGGAACTGCCAGTTCTGGCCGGTTGCTATTGTTCCAAACAATGACCAGAACCGCCGGTTCAGGACAGTCAGCCACCGGTTGAGATTTGAAGCAATACCACCAAATATACAAAAATAAATGGTTGTGTGAGTCAAATGATAGCAATATTTTCGAATGAAAATTGATAATATTAAAATATAAATCTTTCACCAAATGAAATGATCTGCTTCATTGCATTATAAGCAAAGAAACATGCTATTTAAAGCTATTTTTCTTTTCCTGTGAATCACTTTCATTCCAATGAAATAATAATTGTACCTCTCTTTTGTAACATCCAGATCCAGATATCCGCTACTGTGTCTTGGTCTCCCTTGATGAGCGCTTTGATGGTCATTTAGCTCAAGCAGAAAACCTCAGTGCTCTCTTTGTAGCGCTCAACGACGAGATATTTGAGATACGGGAACTGGCCATGTGTACTATTGGTCGCCTTAGCAACCTAAACCCAGCCTATGTGATGCCATCTTTACGCAAGACATTGATTCAGGTATGCAATTTTTTAAAGGAATTAGGTGAATTTGTTACACTAGTTGAACAGTTTTAAATTCAGATTGTTCCCTTCAAAATTATATATCCAACATATAAGGATTTTTCCATTAAGTTACTCTCTGAGTCAATGATAATTTATTTTTTATCGCTTTATAAAAATAATGTTTTTTCAGGAAAATCATTTTTTTTTTACTATTTGACTTCATAACAAAGCTTTTCACCCATATGCCCTTATGATACTTTCAGATTCTAACAGAATTAGAGCATAGCGGTGTTGGCAGAAACAAGGAGCAGAGTGCCCGTATGCTAGCTCACTTGGTATCCAATGCACCGAGACTCATACGCCCATATATGGAACCCATTCTGAAGGTAAGATGCAAGTTAATTAAAACTATTTTGTAGGAAATGATTTAACTCTGTAAATGCTAAGAAAATCTTATTCAGTACATAATATTTACCTTTTACAAGCACACAGACCCTAACGCATGTGGTGGCATGTCATTAAGTGGTTATGCTAAAAAGGTGGTGTTTTTACATTTTTTCATGGGTTCTCGAACTTAATTTGATGTAAATTCACTATTCTTTGGCCTATGGACTTGTTTTATGTCTCATTTGAAAGGTTACCCTTTCTGCTATTTGTGGTGTTAATTTGGTCTTCATGGGTTACATAATTTAAGAGAGACAATGGTTTGAACTTGGCAGTACAAGGGTGGTGGTGCCTACGGATGCGGTGCCTACGGATGCGGTAGATAGCCAAAAATTTAGAAAATCACCATTTCGGAAGGTTTGACACTGCTGGAACATTCACAAATGGATTCTGTGACCTCAAATACATACAGATAGTCACCAACATGGCTAAAATTTGGTACATAATTACAGTAAATTGGCAAATTTATCATTTTTAGACCTTCCTCAGACCCCCCCTCAAATCAGTTTTTTGGGGCAGCACTTTCTCATTTTTTGTCCAATTTTGACAAATTTGGTGTCAAAATGTTCAGCAGATCAAGCTGCATCAAATAAGAGTGAAGGTAGCTTGAACGGCTATTTACACATGTTAGAAAATTAATTATAAAGTGAATAGTTTTGGGGAATGTGAACTAAAACCTAATTCCATTTAAAGAAAACCCTTCAATGATAACATTTAATAAGTTTGATAATATTCGGCCAATTTCTTATGTTTTTCTTTATTTTTTGAAAATTCCCTAAAAATCAAGAGTTTTTGAATTTTCTTGTCAAGAGGGAATGTGCTATGACATTCAAATGATTTGAAACATGCCATTTTTCTCCCCTTGTATAGCCCGCCTCTAATTAATTGAAGGTCATTAACACCAAGACCCTAAGGGGTCTGTTTCAAGTTTAATGCATCACAGTAACTATTAAAGTGTTTAGAACATATCCTGAAAAAATGAACCGTTTACCATTAATCATTCCAATTTATGAATTGTTTTAGTAAAAACGGGAAATTTTGAGTAAAATGCATTTGAAAATTACAGTTTGCTTTGCCGTCTATGGAGTAATTAACCATTAATTAGCCCATTATGCCAAAACAAAAGTGATATTTGGCTAAAAGTTACTTGAATTGAAAGAGATCAATAATATCAACATCATATCAAAAAATGTTTTTTTGACCATTTTGACCAAGTAACACATTTTTGACCCACCTCATGAAATGCCACCATGTGTGTTATTTGGCACTATTTCTTCATATAAGGACATGTTTTTGACATTTGATATTAGTACTTGATTCATGTAAATTTGTTGTTTTCAAGAATTGTCATTACTGCCTTGAGTATTAACCGTTCTTACAATTGGTCTCATTCCCAGGCTCTTATCCCTAAACTAAAGGAGGCAGACCCTAACCCCAGTGTTGTCATCAATGTGCTAGCTGCTATAGGGGAACAAGCCCAGCAAGTGAGCGGGATGGAGATGAAGAAATGGATGGATGAGTTATGTCCCATTATACTTGACATGCTCCAAGATTCATCATCACTACGCAAAAGAGAGGTGGGTAGTAATGCTCACAAAAGTTCAGATTTTTTCCTGGATTGAGATAGTTTGTATTTTATTTATCATACTCTCATTAAACTATAAAAGATTTTGGGCTTATTTCAGACTTGACAAGCAATATTTCTGAGGTTTTTTTTATATTTATGTCAACTCACATTCATGAATTAAATTATAGGTTGAATCCTTCTGTCTGTTGCATTAAGTGTTAGCAAAAGGCCTGTTCGCCTGATGGTTGATTTCATAATCATGTGTCTGTCATTTAGATGTCAGGTTTTCAGACAAGCAATTTATGAATGATTGACCACTTTGTTGAGAATACAGGTGCATCCATATTAAAGACCATTTTACTGAATACCATCTTTCCCTTTATGGTGCCTTCGAAAGACACAAGACCAAACATCACTTTTAAGAGTCTCAATGAACAGAAAGAAGTTTTAGTTATGGTCAATTTTGTTCAAGCCTTTAATTCAAACAACCGTTTTAAAATAATATGAAACAAAAGGAATACAAGCAAGTAATTTCTTTTGTTTTTTATTGTTTTTCATCCAGTGATTTTTAATGAAATGATATTTAAAAAAAAACATCATGCAAAATGCTTACATTTAACAGGAGTGTGAACTGTTATTAAATGTAATAAAAATACTGCTTTTATAATTCATATAAATAATGTGAAATAGTTTGCATATTGTTGACAAAATATATAAATTAGGTGTTTCTGAACTTTCAAAGGCAATTTCTACAATAATACGTTTCGTGACTTCATCTATACAAGACATTCCTATTTGAAGTTATGATTGCCCCGTTTCAAGTGCAATCAAACACCACAAAATCTGTTACCATGGCAATGATGAGAATTGTTTTTGTATTTTTCCATGCTAACTATGTTTCGACCAAGTTTTGGACTTGTAGGAGTGTAGATACACAAATTAACTACGTACCTCCTTAAATCTGTAACTGGAAGCTTTCTGTACACAATGTAATTTATATATTGCTGTTTACATTTTCAGGTGGCATTGTGGACTCTAGGTCAGCTTGTTGAAAGCACAGGTTATGTGGTAGAGCCATACAACAAGTATCCAAATCTACTAGATGTACTGCTGAATTTCTTGAAGACAGAGCAGTCAGCGAATATCAGGAGAGAGGTAGGCTGAAGCAAGGAAAACAAAAGTCAGGGCTGGCACTAAGGTCACCAAACTCTGACATGCTGAATCTTGGGAAATCAAAATCCATCACTCGGATTAAGCAGAGGAGGGTGGTCGTGGCAACTATTACTCGTTACCGTACGGTAATCGTAGCCGATCCCCGGCTAATCACGTCCTGCCGCCTCTGGCGTAAAAGCTGTTAAAAAGTTTGTGGAAAAATACAACTTCCGGGATGGCCACTGAAATTATATTCCTTATTGGTAAAAAAATATGATAAAATCTATAAACAGGTTCATGTGTGAACCCCAGCGGATTTGGAATAACATAAATTATGTTTATTACTATAAGAACACTTTTGTATTTTTTTAAGAAAAGGTACAAATATGATTTTTGTAATATTTTCATTAATACGTGACCCAATAGAAATCAATGTAAAACATCTCTTAAATTTACGTTTAGAAATCCCTAGTCCCTAAATTTAGTAGCTTCTAGGAAATCTCGGCCGCTGCCTGAGATTAAGCAAATGTTGAATATACCTTTACAAAGTTATGTTTGGAAATAAAACAGCAATAATAAAAAAATTAGAAAACATGCCCTGTCCTTTTGATTACTTAAAACATATTTTGAAGATTTTTGATAAGAGATATTTAGGCTTGTTCAATAAAAATTGCCAAAAAACTCATATGTTGGTGACTTTCTCAAAATTCAAAAATGATTTAATAGAATTCTATTGAAACATATTTTTCAAAATGTTAAGCTTTTACATATTTTACTTTTATAGTTGTCAACTTATGCTAAAAACAATTTTCAGGAATTTTGAGTTTGAAAACACAAAGCGGTTGGGGACATTAAGCATGTAAAACAAGACTAAGAGGGAGGTTAATGCTGTAAACACAGATGGTGAGGGCCAAGTAATGGGAGTGATCAGCTAATTGCCTGTCTAACCGTGGAATTTGATACCTTTGTAAACCATATTTGATGATGAACACAGTGACCGGAAAACAAAACATTTTGAATTAACAGTGAAAATGTCAGGACAAACCTGATAAAGAGTATTACAAAAAAGTTGATACTTTTAATGATCATGTTTTGTTTTATTTCATGTAGACTATCCGAGTCCTTGGGCTGCTTGGAGCTTTGGATCCATATAAACACAAGATGAACCAAGGATATGTAGAATCTAGAGATGGCGGAGCACAAAGTACCGGAGAAACTAAAGGCTCACAAGATGGTAGGTAGCAGAGTCTTTTCCTTAGTGCTATTGTGTTAACTTTGTTATCTGGTAGGACTGTAATTGAACTAATGACAAAGGTGGTATTGATTAATAGGTTGATATTATAACTTTGATTGTTTTTCTTATTTTTGACCATTGTATAGCTGAGGAGTATACAGCCAGTGAAATGTTGGTCAGCATGGGCAGCGCCAGCCTGGAAGAATTCTACCCAGCCGTAGCCATAGCAACCCTGATGCGTATCATGAGGGACTCCTCATTGGCTAGTCATCATACTGGCGTGGTTCAGGCCATTACCTTCATATTCAAGAGTCTTGGGGTAAAGTGTGTGCAATTCTTGCCTCAGATCATGCCGACATATTTGAATGTGATTCGAACCTGTGACTCCAACATTAGAGAGGTGAGTATTGTTAGGGTTCAGAAGCATTGTAGATGTCGATTGCATAAGGCCAAAAAAATAAATTGTTTGATTGTCCTCCACAACGTTTTTGAGCAAATGCGGGAGGTCGGGCGGGCAGGCGGATTTTTTTTCAAATGTAAGTCAAAGCTACACAAAATTATGGCCTCTATAAAGATACAAATAAGTCTACTGTACCGAAAAATCTCTTTATGCAAGTTTAAAAACAGTATTAAAATGTAAACAAAATGAAAAAAACAACTTAAAAAAAAAAATCAAAAGATAAAATATTCTCAAAGAGAAAAAAAAAAACTTTTTTGGAAATCTGAAAATTAGGTGCAGAATACTTTTGTGCAGTAAAAACTTTTTTCCAGTTTCAAAAAATAGGGCCGGGCGGTGGATGACAACCAAACAACTTTTTTTTTTGGACCTAATTGTTGTTTTTTATGAATACTAAATATGTGATAAGTTTGACCTACAGTTCATTTCTGATGAAAATCTAGAATTGTGCTTTCATAAACCCGATGTGCACTTGACAAAAAATCCAAAATTATGATAGAAACCAGCATTATCATGATATGAATAATGATTTCTGTAGACCATAACCCTGCCAGTCTTGGGTCATAACCCACACCATGTTTGGTTGTATTTTTCTCTTTCAGTTTTTGTTCCAGCAACTTGGCATAATGATCTCCATTGTCAAACAGCACATTCGTAACTATCTGGATGAAGTCTTTGACCTCATTGGGGTAAGTTTAGATTTGGCATTACTTTCTTTCATACCATTTCTTAATCAATACTTAATCATAAAGATAAAGGAGGAGTTTTGTGCTGATTCTAGAAGACTAATAATAGAACATTCAAAACACTTGCTCACCATCTGCAAATGTCTACCATGACCAAGGAAATTATATAAACAGGAATCTGTGCTTGCTGTCATCTTGTTGTCACTCATGAAGCAGAGTTATTGTACCTCCGAATATATTTTGAGTTTGGCCCAAATACCAGCCAGATTGGGTAAATCTTCACTTGACACTTACATTTGTTTCATGCGCAAACCGTGTCTCTGTTTCAAGTATTGTCAATTGCGACTTTCTGAGATCAAAGTATGACAATTTTCCCGTTAATCTGTTTCGAAGACTCTTGAAGTGGCACGCAGAGCCATAAAATGCCAGAGGTACAATAACTCGTCCGCCATGAGCGACAATCCAAGATGGCCGCCAACCCATAGGATTTACACGGCAGTCAAATTGAAATGGCAGCGAGCATGGATTTCCCGTTTAATTTCCTTGACCAATACTCAGGTTTTTGCACTTTATAGCGTATAATTAGTAGCATGTGTACAAATTTTGTATTCAACAGAAGCATACCGTTTTTAAATTATTTGTTAGTTGATATTCAGTCACTTTGAATGATGAACATAATGGTCCCAAACTCACAATTATTGAAGAAGTTTACCAATATCAAAAACATAGCAAATTTCGCAAAATAAATAAAATGGTACACGGTACCGATTCACCAGAGTTTTTCTGGAAAATTGGAACACAACATATAAACTTAGGAAATGTTGAAGTAATACAGATTGTTATAAATATCGTAAACTGGGGTAAATTTGAACAAAACATTGACAAGGGCATTCGCGAAACTTTCATCTTATCTGATGATGGTATATAAAGGATTTCAACCATCTTTGGTTGATAGTTAAAATCATTTACAGACCATTATCAGGCAGGATTAGGCGTTAAAGATCAACCTCGCCAACATTTTGTTCAAAATCACTCCGACGTTCAAAGTCACCCAGTTTACAGTATTTGTACATTTCCTATTCTTGTAGGATTTTTGGACTGTGAACAGCGCCCTACAGAATACCATTATCTTGTTGGTGGGTCAGACTGTTGTAGCACTTGGCGGAGAATTCAAGCTGTACTTGCCTCGCATTGTACCACAGATGCTCAGAGTCTTTATGCATGATAACAGCCAAGGACGAGTGGTTACCACTAAAGTAAGTTTGATGCACGCATAAGTCCGTGCGAGAAAGTTGTTTTGTGTATAAGGTAAATGACGCGGCTATATATGAATAGCTTTCAGAACCTGTATATAGTCTTTCAAAACCCAAGAATAGTCTTTCAAAACCTGTAAATAGCCTTTTTCAAAAGAACTATTTTACGTTTTTTCTCAATGTGGTTGAAACTATTTTAACTAATGTCATGGGGATTCAACACACGTAAATTTATTAATGCAGTATATAATACATTATATTTCTGGTTCATATTGATCAGATTGAAGACCAAATTAAAGTTGTACTAAGGTGAATGTAAGTGCAACCAAAATGTTAAAGTATAATATTGGTCTTTCACAAACTCACGTATGAGAGAAAACAATTGTGATCTTGTAGTATTCATACATACATACTGGGCATGCTTTCAAAACGGTACAATGTTAGTAATTATAATTGTGAGTCAATGAAACAACCTTTAAATTTCATTCTAGTCAATGAGTGTAACTTTACTTCCTTATAAGGAACAATTGGCCATCCATTATGAGACAATTTATGACAGTGCTTTAGCGTTACGCACAGTGGGCCCACGCGTTGAAAATTGCAGGCGGTGTTATATTGGAATGTTTTATGTTTGAATAGTGGTGAACGTTTTTCCAATAATGATATCTACTGTTTTTTGCAAATAATTGTTTTTATTCTTGTTCTTAAGATATCTCAAATTGTTGACTAAGAATGAAAATAAATGATTAGATTTATTGTTTTGCCTGTCATCTATTGTCTCATAATGGATGGGCATACATTTTTTTTTCTTAATGGGCACCCCTGCACCCATTAAGAAAAAAAAAATGTACACCCATACATTTTTTTTTCTTAATGGGCAAAACAATAAATCTTATCTTTTATTATCAAACTCAAAGATGATTTGTATAATTGCTTTGTTTTAATACTAATTACCTGATATTCTGTTTCAGTTGTTGAATGCCATGCAGAACTTTGGAGCCAATCTTGATGATTACCTTCATCTACTCTTGCCACCCGTTGTCAAATTATTTGACTCGTCTGAAATCCCACTACCAGTTAGAATGTAAGGATGCTAGGGATAATTTGGGGGTGGTTGAATGGGGGAGGCTGGAAAAATTACTATTGTGGTTGGATTTAATTCATGAACACATACTCGGAGTATTGAGCATAGATGCGAACAAAACAACCTTGAAAATATACACACGTGTCAGAGACCACTGCGTATTTGCTACAGGCACATGTTCACAAATTAAATGAAACAACAATAATCATTTGAGTGTAGGGTGCTGATTTTGATGACTACCTTCACCTACTCTTGCTTTCAACTGTGGTAAATAATATGACTTATCTGAAATTTTGGTCAATCAAGAATGCAAGAAGCATTGGGAATTTTTGGGAGAGCTGAATTTGGTTTAAAATGGACAAAAGTGTAAATCTTGATGGCTACCTTCACCTAAATGTTTCCTCCCATTAAGTGTTAAATTTTTTGACTGATCTGAAATTCTATCACCAAGAATGTAAGAATAAAGGGGAACTAACTGTAGGGGGGAGGGCATTTTGGGAAGATTCTGTAAACTGTGACAAACAAATAGTTATTTGAGGTTTGTTAGAAAAAAAGTCCTCTTTTTCGGTGATTTTCTCAAAAAATCTAATACCAATTACCATATGTTTTTGTAAAATGTCCTTTCCAAAACTTAGTTTTCAAGTTATTGTGAAACCAATTTGTAGTCATTGTGGGGTGTTGACTTCTTTAAAATAACACCTTTCTATTTACAGCAATGCCTTGGAAACAATAGACCGTTTGAGTGACACCTTAGACTTTACCGACTTCGCTTCCCGGATTATCCATCCACTGGTTCGCACATTGGATTTGACCCCTGACCTTCGTAATGCTGCCATGGATACATTGTCATCTCTGGTTCTGCAATTGGGCAAGAAATATCAGATCTTTATACCAATGGTCAACAAAGTGTTGATCAAGCATAGGATATCGCACCAGAAATATGATACACTAGTGCTCAAAATAGTCAAGGTAATTATAGAACTTTGTGTTGATATAAAACGCAGGTGATTTTATGTGTGCATTTCCCTTCATGTCTATGTATCACTAGTTAGCCCCCAAGTTAGCCCTTAACACAGCTCAAATCATACTGTCAATTTTATAGCATTTATGTGACTGTCCACCATAAACCTCATGTAAAGTTGGCCTCTTGTTAAATTTGTTATTGCAGATTAAAAAAGAAAAAATATATTTACAGCTTTAAAATTATGCTGCATCCAAAAGTAGAGTTAGAGTTCTTAGAAGCATGACATGTTAAAATACATAGAACCTACAACATTTGCTTTGAAGATTTTATTTTTGCACATAAATTTCACTTGTATTGTGTCCAATATCTCAAAATGAAAAATGCTAAATTTACAGAAGTTTCATCATGAATGGTCACATATTTAGACCAAGGATATTACTTGGCATTTTTTTTTTAGTTTTGTTAATTATAATCCTTTGATTCCGCACATTATTTTGCTTGATAATTAAGATTTTACTGATTCCCCATATCCCTTTGTAGCATATTTCATTGAATTGTGAGTTGAGGCGAGATCTCTTCCTCATATAACTTAATTATTTACTATTTTGACACATTTTAGGGTACAACTATAGCTGAAGATGAGATGCTGTTGATGAGAGCCAGAGAGAAGCGAAGTACTCGAGATGATCCGTCAACATCAGGCATTGAGAACATCACCATCAAGAAACTACCAGTTAGCACCAGCAATCTGACAAAAGTAAGTGACAAGAAGTCATGGTATATTGGGTTGATCACCTTCGTGGCCATTTTTTTTAGATGTGTTACAAACATCACACAGCGTCACATGCTTACTTAAACTTCTGTGTGTTTATGATTTTTGTAATGATTCTAATAGAATGAGAACACCTTGACCTAGGCAACAGAGTTGTGTTTTGCTGTTTAGATTTTACACACAAATTCAAACAAGTTGACAAATATTGCAAAAGTAGCACTTTTTTCTGATATATATATAGCCTATAAATGATTGGAATAAAGAATATTGTACTTTATATAGAATCATTAACTTTTTGTTTTGATCACAACAAAAAGTCTTGATGCATCTTGATGAGATGCAACCATTGAAAAAATTGATTCCGTGTTTAAGTTCAAGAAAATTGCATGTGATGGTTTTGTGACCTTTGTGACCATCCCAAAGCGTGGGAAATTTACTAAGCATAATACAATGTTGACATTGGCTCTCTGTAGGACTTTGGGACGACAACGACAGACACTTGGGATTTGGACAAGTCAAGATGAAAGGAAATAGTTGCTAGGGCTCTATGGAGATGACTTGATTTATGACCACCATATTAGACAAATCTGTTGTTTCCAATCCTGATTTTCCTTTGAATATGTCAAAAATTTAAAAAAAAAGATAATCTTCAGCATAAATGTGGCCTGAAACTTAAGCCAAAATGCTAATTACATAGTTAGTACTGGTCATTGAAAGTCCTTGAATTTAATTTTGCAATTTCCAGGCCTTGAAAGTCCTTGAAAAACTGACTTTATCAAAAAAAGTCCTTGAAAGTCCTGGAATTTTTTTTGAATGTCAAGAAATGTTAAAAATTAATATGTCAAAAGAATTTACCATGCAATTATTTTTAGCGAAATGAGCGAAAACAAATTTATTTTATTTGTTGACACATATTCCGCCGCCCGCCGCTGATAAGGGGAAAAGTCCTTGAATTCTTCTTGGAAAAGTCCTTGAATTTTGTAAGTGAAAAGTGTACTAACCCTGATTATTAGTTTCAATTCTTTAGACATCACTTTACACAAACAGTCAAGTTTTAGACCCGCATCTCAAAGATCAGAAAAAAAAAACCTGAGTGAATACATACAGCTTGTCCAAATATTAATGCAACGAGCAAATAAAAAATGTTAAAAAATAGTTGCCAAAAGATTATATCATAGTAATATATGTTTTTTAAAAGTGGAGTAATTACTCTACAACATGCTTTTTGTCCTGTTTCATTTTACCACTCCTGTCCAAAGATATGAAGAATTTAAGAAAGCCCTTTTAACCTATGGTCCGATTTGTAAGTTTAGACTTCCAGCTAAAGAAATGCAAACTTGATATGAAGAGAATTCTGCAACCAATTAGACCACAATCAATTCAAACCAATCTTACATGACCAGTATCTAACATTAAGTGATATTTTAAGTTAATTCTTAACTTAAATAGGTCAAAATTTTCAATTAAAGTACGGATCTTCTGGATA
>JXSR01S027940.1:1979-12895 GCA_000969725.1 Ophiothrix spiculata | reverse complement strand
AGGCAAAAATTGCAATTTTTATGTAAACAAAAGAAAAACACGGCATTCTAATGTTTATGTTTTAGATTTTAGTTCACGATCTCAACGCTGCCTTGATAGCCTAGCGGTAGATCTCTCGCCTCGTAATGCATGACTAACTCCTGCCATAATTATTATTACCAAGTTCTTATATGGCGCCATACAAAGAACAGAGCGCCTTACAATAAGAAATAAACACAGAAAAAGGATAAAAAACCAATGGAAGAATACAAGCAAATCTACACAGGAAACAAGTGTGTTTTAAGCAACCGCTTGAACGCAGGGATGGATGTTGCCTTTTTCAGATCAATAGGAAGTACATTCCACAACCGAGGAGCACAAACAATGAATGAAGAATCGCCAGCGGTCTTAAAAGATCTGGGGATAGAAAGACGTGTGAGATCTGGAGAGGAACGAAGCCGAGCCCTGTATTCATGCGTTGATTGGTTTCTTAGAAGATGAATGAGTTCAACATAATCCATGGTTCGAGTCCCCGCAAATTCAGTGGAAACTATTTTTCTTTTCATGATTAAAAAATAGTTAGGATTCATATTTTCCTGAGCAGATGGAGGTCATCAACCCTTAACTGTGTTAGCTCCCATGTGAGAGTTTCCACTTGAAATTGGAGCCAATGTTTGGGGATTGTCAGACCATATATATGCAGTGTTCAAAATAGCTTCCAGTTATGTGTCAGTCATTTAAGGGACATAGTGAGATATATCGAGTTTGGAAACAAAATGCTGATGCACTGTCATGAAGAATCGGGAAGGAAAAAGCTTTTGAACAACCATGATTAGTAAAAGATGCAACCTTAAATCAGGCAAAAAAAACAAAACCTTGAACATTGATATTAAAAGTTTGAAATCTAGTAAATTGCTTAATATATTGGATATAGATTTGGTGTTTAATTCAATGTCACCTTCTTGACAGAATTCAGTCTTAGCTTAAAAAAACAGATATTCCCAGTGATAATATCAACAAAAGTTAACAAATTTCTAACTGTGAACACAGCTCACCATTGCGACCATATGGCATTGTTTGTTTCTATAATGCCCATTTTCACCAAAATAATAACTTGCCTTTTAATTCTATAAGTACTTGACATTGAACATTGAATGAAAAATAATTTGTTCATTGAAGTATAAATAAAAGTACTTATATAAACAAATGGATAGTGCATTTTTCAATTAAACGCTAACAGCCGTTGAAAGATTGACTTCTATTTGTCTCTTTGATCCTACCTGTACTTGCTGACCCTTTGTATCCACATGGAATGAATGTTTTAGTGCATGTCGTAAAGTGAAACATTCTGATTTTATAGTTAGAAAAGCTTTGAAGATTAAAAAAAAAAATTAAATGTAAGAACACTGTTTTGGATAAAATAATGCATTAACTTGTCATCACTGTCAAAGCAAGTCCGTTCATCTTTATAAAAAATGTTTAATCCAACAAAACGATATACACTAGCGGTTTAAAGTATTTCCGCACAAACACGGCTCCATATCTCAAAAGGCGTTTATAAGGAAACTATCGGGAAACTTATGTTGCTTTTGGTCAGATCTGATAGGTAATCTAGTTAAGTGTAAACTTGAGCACCGAATGGGATCAACCCCCTCACGTACGGGTAGGGGGCAACAACACAGATGGGTCGAAAAACGTGATTTTTAGGTCAAATTTGATTTGACAACGCCTGGGTCAAGGTCACTTCACCACTCAAGTTGAGTAGTCGTATGGAATGTGTATATGTAATAGAGTGAAAAGCAGGCGAATAGATATCCTGGTTACGCTTGACTGCGCCAAGAGAATGCTTGGAAGCAAACGAAAAATGATCCTTCAACTTCCCATCAGTTTACAAAAATAGGGTTGTTATGAATGTGGAGTGTTTTGTGAGGGTATATGACAGATTGAAAACCTCTTAAAACATTTTAAAATGTCATATACCGCCGGGGACCATTCCACTTTTACCACGGCCCTATCTTTGTAAACTGGGTGGCGTTGAAGGATCATTTTTCGTTAGCTTCCAAGCATTCTCTTGGCGCACTGAAGCGTAACCAGGATATTTAATCGCCTGCTTTTCACTCTATTACATATACACATTCCATATGATTACTCAACTTGATTGGTGAAGTGACCTTGACGCAGGCGTTGTCAAATCAAATTTGACCTAAAAATCACGTTTTTCGACCTATTTGTGTTGTTACCCCTACCTATACGTGAGAGGGTTGATCCCATTCGGAGCTCAATTTTACACTTAACTACATTACCTATCAGATCTGACCAAAAGCAACATAAGTTTCCCGATAGTTACCTTATAAACGCTTTGTGAGATATGGCTGAATAATGTGTTTGTGCGGAAATACTTTTAACCGCTAGTGTAAATACATGTTCTTTACCATATGTATACATATTAATAACACTACTATGTTGATTTTTTGTACTTGTATATTTAATTGACTCAAAATAACATCAACTTCCTAAACACTAGAACATTCCTTGGAGTATAAGTCTAATATTCCTTTGCATTGAGACATTTATTGCAGGAGCGACCACATAAATATATTCATATTAAGATTATTATATATGCAGTTATATGCAATATTGTTATAACTCATCAAGTACGGTATGTTATATGATGGCTTATGAATGTTTGCCTGATGTATACGATCTGTTTGCTTAAACAATGCAACCTATTTCTTCTGTTCTAGCTGTCCCAAAAAGGCAAATGCAATAATTAGGTAAACGGAGACATGACAATGTTTCACCACAAAGGCATTTTGCAAGTACCATCACGTGTATAAACAAACAACGCCGATTTTGTTTGAACCAGGACCAAAAATAAATTTTGAAAGTAATAACAGCTTAATACCATTGAAATAACAATCACAGCTCTAATTATGACTTCAGAATCAAAATATCTTGTACAATTGTTGATATTGTATGCCTAATAAAACGCAGCGTGCCTATTGTGTAAGCTTACACGAACCGAAACACAAGAAATAAAGATAATGTTGTGATAATACAGGTTAAAATGAATTTGATTGTTTTTAACAGTAATGCTGTCAGAATAAAGAACAAATATGTCTTCTCGTTCTTTTTTGTATTTACTAATGCTTGTTGCAAAGGTTTATCAAATATGATTAAATAAGTATTAAAAAAAAAAGATAAAAACAACACTGAAAACAAATACGATGTTAAAAAAAGAAGGAATTTATCAGACATTTTATTGAGTTCTGACCCGGGGACACTCCGATCTGACACCCAATGACCCCGTTTGTTCACACCCTCTACACCCAATGCCTATTATCCTAACTTCTACCAACTTCTTACACTTATATGATCCTCTATTTTGTGTCTTTGGCCTAATGTTTTTAATACTTGCCTTCTTCACAATCCGTAGGGGCCTAAACATTAACAGGAATTCAGATATCCTTATTTCAGTACCTTGCTTTCTGCTAGGAGCATTGGTCGCGAGTACCAATTGTATAGCCAATCATCCATTTTTTCACTCAAAGACCTGTATTTTTTGGATTTGCACACCGAATGACCCTTTTCTACCAATATCCTACACTAAATGCACCTTGATTTGAGTGCCCCCCCGGATTCCCGATTGATTGCAAACTTTGCATGACCATTACAGTTAATAGTTAGTTTGAACAAATTTGATTTAATCACCAATCAGTTTAATTTCTGCATAAAACACCATAACCAAGTTGTTGGGTCATTGGGTGTCATCTCGGACCAAAATAGTTTACTGTATATACTTACCCTGTACGTGAAATTATATTGAGACACAAATTGAATTACCATGTGTACGCTGATGACACACAGTTGTATCTTTCTTTTAATTCTACCCAAGATGATGCTGTTTCTGCCATTAACGTTCTTGAACTTTGTATTAATGATATTCGTAACTGGATGAAATCAAATTTTCTTAAGCTTAATGACGAAAAAACGGAATTTATGCTTTTTGGTTCTCATCAACAATTATCCAAAATAAATATCGATTATGTAAAAATTGGAAATTCAACTGTTACTCCAGTTTCCCAAGCTCGGAATCTAGGTGATATTTTTGACACTTTTATGTCCATGAAACCTCACATCTCCAATGTTGTTCGCTGTTCTTCGTTTCATCTTCGCAACATCAGCAGAATTCGGAAATATCTCACCCGTGATGCTACTGAACAACTTATTCACTCATTTATTACCTCACGCCTTGACAACAATAATGGCCTTCTGTATGGGCTGCCAGAAAACCAAATATATCGACTTCAAAAAATTCAAAACACTGCTGCACGTATCCTAACTTTCACTAAAAAATCTTGTCGTATTACACCTATTTTGAAGGAACTCCACTGGCTTTTAGTCTCTCAGAGAATTGTTTTCAAACTGTTATTACTTATTTACAAATGTACTAAGGATTTTGCACCATCATATCTGTCAGAATTATTATCGCCATATGTTCAAACTCGGATGCTTCGATCAGGAAATAAACAACTTCTTCAACAGACAATGTCAAACCGCAAATGGGGCGACAGGTCATTTTTTGTTGCTGCTCCACAACTATGGAATAAACTTCCACTTCAGATCAGGACTTCAAAAAATGTTACTTGTTTTAAGAAACTGTTAAAAACTCACCTCATGACAGAGTCATTTTCAAATGTTTAATTCGTTTTTAATTGTTTTTTGTGCCATGAGCGCTCTTTGATGAGTGGATATGTGCCTTGTCGCTATTATTATTATTATTATTATTATTATTATTTATAAATTATATACAATTTATTGATGCTGGATTTAGAAGTTTTTACCCTTGTTGAAGGTTGTATTCATGTGTAAAATGTATCTTGGATATTTTTGTTTTTTTACATTTTGTGCTAAATATGTTGGTTAAAGGACACTCATCACTAAATAAAGGCATTGGGCCCGTACAGAGCAATGCGGGAGCATGTGTTTGGTTTGCACTCTCTCTGTGGTTCAAATGTAGTCAGGCTGTTTAAAGATTACTATAATTTTGCTGTTTTTAGCAGATTTTCAGTGTTTAGAGAAATTTTGTTGCGAGTTGGAGAAAATGAAATTTTGAGCATATCCTATGTTCGAGGCGACCTAGCAAAAAATTATCAAGGTTACCCTATATGTTTTTTTACTTTGTGGGCTCATCTAGATCATAATCTCAAATTAAATAAAAGAGTTGAAGCAACCAGTCGCTTTATAGCCAAGATATCCGCCATGATCTGGGGTTGTTTTGCATTTGAATGAAAAGGCAATCTATTTGTGGTGTGCGTTCTTAAGACACCCCCCCCCCCCTGGCCCTTGTATCTCTTCGATAATATGATGAAAGGGAAATTTATATTATATAGATATTGTCTAACTATGAAATACAAAAAAGAAATGTATTAAAAATCTAAATCCCATTAAAACCAATTTCATTTATTAAACAGTAGCTATACAGTATGTCATAGAATAAAGTTATCACAATTTCAACGGTCTTTAATTCAGAAACTGAATAAATCCATTCAATTAATGCAAAAAAGTGACAATAATGCATGATATTTCAACTTGCAAAAGTTAGCAATCTATGCAAATCTATCCGAAAGAGTTTGGACAGTTTGCCCCAGTTTGGGTAAGTCGTAAAGATGTTATGCCAATTTGCAACATAGGTAGACAAGCATGCAACAAAGAATACAATCTTTACATACATTACCATGATAACATTTTCTCAATTATAAGTGTCTTTGTATTCAAGATTGATATTTTTCCTATACCTGGCTCCATTACATTTTAATAGGAAAGGCGAAATGACATTATGTGGGCTTTTGATGGATTGTGCTGCTAAGCATTCAGATGTTGGTAACTTCCCACAATGTAGCAATAATGGACGCGTTGCTTGTCGCCTTTTTAGCCATGGCCTTTATTTGAGACATATCAAATTAAGCTTCTATATAAAAGCATTACCTGTATCATCACTATCAGGTATAAATTGAGACATGTCGACTCAAGTGACAGTCACATACTAGTGATATAATGTCCTGCTTGAATAGGAGGGGAACCACTTCATATTTTGAACAGGTATTAATATACTTTTATATCGTGTAAATAAGTTTATCATAAACATATTTATAAAATTAAGCAGAATCGTTTATTATTTAAGTTAATCGGTCTTTTCTTTTTAGCATAAACACCATGGATATCTTATATTTCGTGTATATTTTTGTTCTAATATTATTCTTGAAAATGGGGAAAGCATATTAACTACATAGTCAGTCATCCTCAGGATCACATCCCCAAATACGATAAAGTTTCGTCATGTTGTATGATGCAAACACGGGTATTTTTTATTATATTTTATTTGCAATAAAATATTTCAAAGTCTTTGATTTTACAACACTTATGTCCTTAGTGTTATTTCATGCGTGGCAGAATAATAATACATAACTGGTAGCTCTTCATATTACAACTCAAGGCTTTGACAACATATAATGTGAGCTAAGATTGTGTTTTTGCAAGTCCAACGATATATTTGTTTTCAAAATATTAATATCTTATAAGATGATTAGAATACAAACAGGTTGATGAATGTAATATCGTCATGCATCGTCTTTTTGACGAGTAAAAGTTCTAGAAATTATGCACGGTAAAATGGTTCTTCGTAGAGATTTTTAAGTCCTCAGCATATTCACAAATGCTTCATAATGTCTCAAGTCAAATGAAAGTGTAAGCCTTTAAAATATTAACCTGAAAAACGGGCGATTAATGAGCATTAGCCACCGTGATTTTTAAACTTTTAAAAATTAAGTAAACAACAAATGAAATTTTAAAAAAACATGTCGATCTGACACATTACAATATTTGTTCAATGGAGTCATGAACTATAATATAAAATCACTCCAGAAGTAAAATTAATATATACCCATGCCGTATTACTATTCAGTAATAAGGTAATATAATGAAAAAATGAAAATAAATCCTGTTTGACAGACAACTTCAGTTGCATTTAAATACAATGGATTGGCATGGCGTAACAATATTTGCTTCTGAATGCAAAACAGTTAACTTACTTTTGCCTCCTGTTCAGTAATATTGAATGATAGCACCTAGCATTTGTCTTCTGTTGATGAGTTTATGAGACAGCAACACCTAGTGCCCTGTGGTGGCTTTTAATCCATGGCAACACCTAATTGAGATAAGTGCGCTTTCTTAAGGGTAACGATAGTTTAAAAGGGTTACCCTGAGGTATTATTCTACCCCGTAAAAAGCCGTTTATAGTGATTTTGCTAATAAGAATAAATGAAGGACTGTTACACGACGAGTTTTAAGTTACCCTTAAAATTTGTTCAATGTAAGCAAATAAGCAATATAATAATCGTGTTTGATCTAAAGCCACTTACATGCAGTAGTATGGTATTAAAAACTGGCACTAATTTATGTTCCAGAATAAAAGTCTGTATTCAAGTTTGGTAATCAATCATCTTTATTAAACCATTTGAACACAATGCCTCTATTTAGCACTTTAAGTGCAAGCACTAATGGAAGTATACATGAAAGACATTGCAAGCCTGTATACATGAAAGAGTGTTTGAGGCATATCTATTTGAGTACTTAATTGAAATTAAGGGGTAAAAATGACAAGATGTCATGAAATTTTATTCTAATTTTCTGACGTCTTCCTTTGTGTCTTGTCTTGTTTAGTTTATTGTAAAGTTTTATGGTCTTTTTCTTTAACAACTTTTAGTTAGCAGTATCTCTTTACATGAGTATTCACATAGCATCTTATATTTCCATCGCTATCATAACAGTGACACACACTGAGAGTGCATCTGGTTTTATATCTAGATGTGAGTAACTTGAGAGTGAAGCAAAAATAATATTCTCTAAAACTTGGACTGCAATATCACATTAAAAAACATGGATTTCAATATCACAACGAAATAATGTACACCAATTACAATTCAGTTCTCAGTTTCTGTTTAGAGGAATCAAGGTGGGAATGTTACACATTTTTGCTCTGTCAAGTGCCATCTTTGCTTCCACTTCAGCGTAAATGTCATCAACTGCTAATCTTGTTGTCGAGCATTTGGCACTAGTTCCCTTAATCATTTCCTTGACACGTTTATATTTTAAACAAAGTCCAATACCAATAGTTAAAAACATGAGTCCCAGTAAAACACAAACGACTGTTGCAATTACCCAGAAGAATACGTCATCTGAATAGGTGACACAATAATCAACACAATTCCGGGTCGATTTAGTAGCAATTTCTTTTCCAGTATTGTCTCTTTCTTGAAATGGTGGTATTTCACTTGGAATGAGAGGAATGTCACTGTTACTTGGTAATAAATTCGAAGGCACTTCAGAGCTAGAAATACCAGTTACAGTAATTGGTCCTACATGACATGTTCTTGATTCACCTGGAATTGCACTGCTAGTAATTTCACAAAAGAAAACTGCATTGTCATCATTCCTCGACACTTTTAGTCTTACTTCAGCGTAAACAAGCTTATTTGATTCTTTTATTTGAATACCTTGCAAAGTCTTCCTATCAGATTTTTGCCATCTTATATTAACTGTGGGGTTACCTCTTTCAGATGTACAGTTCAGTGCCAATACAGATCCAACACGAATTCTCATAGGTGAATTCTTCAGTGACGAGTCACATTGAGGGTGCTGATCTGCTGGAAAATATACCACATTAATATTTATAAATTCCACAGCTACCTCAGCGACAGAGCCTGATGTTCTTATAACTTTACACAGATACGCACCACTGTCCTCTTTTGTAGCATCAGTAATTGACAAAAAGTAGACAACACTTCCATCTGCCATGTATCTTACTGCCAAGAATATTCTATCTTCAGCATCTGACTCGACGCCATTGCCTACTGACAGAGCTTCACTTTGATCCCCAAATTGTCTGTAAATTTCAACTCTATGTCCTTTTGGAAGTTCTTTAATTTGACAATGAAGAGAAAGAATTCCACCATTTTCAATTGGGTTGACAGGCGCTTGAGCAGTTAGAGTTAGTTCCGATAAAACACAATTAAAAGTATTAATAAGAAGTAAAAGAAATCCGTAGCAAACAATAGTAAAATCCCACATGGCGGACATTCTCTTGTAGTGCACAGTGTGTTACTTTGTCTTGTTTTCTAACTAGAAATCCACAAAGATGAAAGTAACAGTTAATTCAATTCCATTGGTGTTTATTCTAATACGTTTCAAATATGTCAACATTTTTCAGACGACACACAGGTTGGATGATAGATATCACGTTGTTCAACAGACGACTTTTACAACGCTTCTACTCCGTTGATTTCAATTTTGATTCTACCAGTCTGAGCAAAAAGCAAACACTCCATCTGACTCAACACACATCTACATAGTGCTAATCGTTAAGCGAGTGATGCAGAGGAACTTCAAAGTACGGCATTAAAACGTGTTGATTACCCGACCTGCGGTGAATTGTCATATAATGCCAGGCGAGCTGCGTAATATGACAGATAAAAGCACTTAATGCTTCTGTAACAATCCGAATGCTGACAAAACAAAACACATGTCAAATAAATAGTGTGTAATTTACTATTCATGCAACTCCTTAATGAAATATAACTCGGGCTTTAAATCCGTTTGAGTAGCTTTATTTCAAAATGTTGTTTGTTTCTCATGTTCAAATTTATGAAGTTTCAGACAAAGTATATCTAATAGCGGGATAAAAGAGAGAAAAATGTTGGCTCGTAAGTAAATGGTTAAGAAATTTACAAGAAACATATTAATGATTTCCCAAAAGGGTAAAGGTCCGGGGTAAATCCTTATGCCTTGTAATATACATGCGAAGTGTGCAGATTCATTGTATAAAATTTCAATAGATAATGACGTAAAGTAATTTTGAATTATGGTAATGGATTGGGAGGTAGTTTTTCCTTTCATATGTAACTTGACCGCTGTGGCTTTTATTGTAAAATTTGTAGCAAATTTTATCCAAGACTGTTCTATTGTCTGAGTTAGACCTAATAAGATTTTTGACAATGGTCATTTGACTTTTCTTCGTGTTTTTTTCTTCGTGTGTTGATTAGAATATTTTCACCGGTATCCTAGCGTATATATTTGCTTTACAATGTTTAAAATAAACCTATATACTCATTTAATCATAAATTTGTTTCTAGCCATAATACTTATTTTTTGAATACTTTTTTTGCATTATAGTTGGCGCCAATAAAATGAGAGTCGCGAATTTCAACATGTAGTTTATCACAAAATTAATTTAATTCGTCTTATTCTCAGCTTTTAATGACGGGATATACAATATGCCAAGCTTTCCAACTTCATTTTCCATTCAGAGTTCAGTTCATCATATCAACATTTATAACGCCTACCACTTTAAAACGTATAATATATATAATTCAGAAAAAAGGCAGCTAATAATAATACAATAAATGTATAATAATATGACATAGATTTGGGTTTTGACATTCAGATTATAGTATTATGGTCATTGATAGTATTTTGCTCTTTTGTATGTACTTTTTCTGTCAGAAAGTTCAAAAGTGTCGCATCATAGCTCTGTAGTATGCCAAGTATATTTAATTGAATAAGTTGCTTTTGTGATATTTGTATGTACAGGGGTGCTGAAGTAAAACTCTAAAAAAATATTGTAATAACTCTGATTACACGCTGGCTTTTATGCTATTTGTGTGCACTTTTGTATTCAATAACACCTCAAGGCAAAGTCTTAAAAACAAAATTTGTTTAATAACTTTCATGTATGCCTGTTTTATATGATACTTGTTTGCACTTTTCCATTTAATAATACTTCAAGTCAAACTCAAAAAATACTATTTGTTAATAACTTTATATTGTCTGTATTACTGTATTTCAAGAACAATCTAGTCAAATTCTAAAACTAATATTTG
>JXSR01S027939.1:17936-31611 GCA_000969725.1 Ophiothrix spiculata | reverse complement strand
TTCGCAATCTCCAAACTGCTTCTGATCAGACATTTTCATACTTTGCTCCAATACTGTGGAACTCTTTGCAGATTTCCATCAGGGGTTCACCATCACTTCAGACGTTCAAGAAATCTCTCAAACACAAGCTTTTCCCATTTTAGGTTTTGTTGCTCAATTTCTGTTTGTTTCCTGATATTCCTTTGTGTTTATGCCGCGCTTTGTTCTTTATGTAAAAGCGCGGTAAATTAAATGCCTGTATGTATTGTAACTGGGTTAGAAATATCAACTTATTTATGCATTTGGTTAACAGTCCATACTCGCTTCCGTAGGTTTTTCTCCGGGTACTCCGGTCTTCCTCCTGCATCTAAAACTGTCACTAGATTTGTCCATCTGAGTTTGCCCCCACCCAGGTTATGGGAAGCTGCACAAAGTGTGAACATTACAGCTGAAGTACCAATAGAATGTGCTCTACGGAAGCACTTCTAAGTGAAGTGAAATGGTTGTGCCGATTTACCTGCAGCGAATTATGTGCGCTTTGTATCTTCAGTAAAAGGCGCTATAAAAATGCCATTATTAATTATCATTTTATCATTATTATATAAGCCTTTGGTGTATATGTGAATATAATTTCCTTGAAATTCTACGCAACACAATGCACTATGCAAAATATCTTTTATTTTATAGTAAAGGTGATTTCGAGACAAGTTGTCATTCGTCACTGGTGTGTATCTGCTGAATCAGCAAGTATCCTTGAGCTAACCAAAGTAGCAAAAACTAATGTAAGAAACCATCAATTTGGAAGATTAAATATTAAATTCTTGATGAAGGTCATCAATATTATGACCATTCACAAATATGTAGAATTCTGAGATTGATAATCAAAATCGTATCCAAAGAAAGTCTGCAGTCCTACAATGTATTTCAGTGGTACAATGATAGCAGATAGTGATTTGGCAAATGATTAAGATGATTCAAAAATTGACATACTAGTTCCTTCCTCAAAATACAAACAGACGTAAAATTCCATATAAAAAACTTATAGCAAGAATTTAAAAATTAAATTCTTGATGAAGGTCATCAATATCATAACTGTTCACAAATATGTAGATTTCTGAGATTGATGATCAAAATAATATTCAAAGAAGTCAGCAGTCCCATAATGAATTTCAGTGGCACAATGATAGCAGCTAGTGATTTGGCAATGATTAAGATGATTCAAAAATTGACATACTAGTTTCTTTACTGTTCACAAATACGTAGAATTCTGAGATTGATAATCAAAATCATATTCAAAGAAGTCAGCTGTCCTATAATATATTTCAGTGGCACAATGATAGCAGCTAGTGATTCGGCAATGGATTAAGATGATTCAAAAATTGACGTACTAGTTCCTTCCTCAAAATACAAACAGACGTAAGAATCCATATAAAAAGCTTATAGCAAGAAGCAAATGTAAGCAAAGTACTGAGCTACAGATAAAATGAAACTTGATTTGTCCGATTCCTCAAGTCAAACTCACAGCATTAAACGGCAGTAAATGTTAAAAAATATGCAATGGTGAATATCTGTTATTATAGACAAATGTTAAACTCTGCGCATGCTACAACTCCTCTCTCGTGTTATCGTCAACACCACGAGGCAAGTCTGATGAAGCACTAGTATGGGATGATTGCGTTGTGCTATGATCGCCATGAACAGTACTACTGCTTTCTATATGTGCAGAATTATCTTTTTTGGAATCAAAATATTGTGAAATGTGAGTTTGTACCTTTTTGTTGCCATTAGCATCACCAGAGTCCATCTTTTCTGCAGTTCTAGACAATTTCTGTTCTTCTGGAGAATCATCTTCCATCAGTCCTGAAGCATCATCTTCCATCTGTCCTGAAGCATCATCTCCCATCTGATGTTTTGGAGTTTCATCTTCTGATATCTCTGCTTCATTGGATTGTACAGTTGCTTTGTTTAATTCATCTTGGAAGAATTTGAAGATAGAGTTCATGGCATAGTAGGAGGTTTCTTCATGTTTGGATGACCCTATACATCAATAAAACACCTGATTAATAATTAATACCATATCCCAAGTACTGAATTAGTGCTATACACTTTCGATATATTCAAAGAATGTGATCTAATGAAACAGAAGAGGGTTTTTTTAATATTACAAAACCAATATCGATCAAGGTTTAAAGTGGTGACTTTTTTCCTACTTTCGACTGGTGCGAGTCGCCATCTTGTTTAAGTGAATCGCAATTGCGCATGTGTAAGTTACGTCAGTTAGATAATAATAGTGCATGCTCTGTTTATTTTCACCTTTATGTTTACCAACATCGCCATAAAGTGACAATGACAAAGTCTTAAACAATAGCAAGGTTCCTTTTTATCTGTGATAACTTCTCGATCGAAGCGCAAATTACAATTTTTTTTTGATAAAATGACATTTCATTTAACTTTTGGGTTTCATGAAAACAGTATTTATATTACTTGGATTTGTAAAGCTTTTACTTGTTCAACACCCAGGCACCCCTTAGATTAAAACAGGTGTTGCCTTATTATAATTTATCAACTCTTCCAGGCGCCATTTGTCACTCATCAGGAGCCGAAAAGCGCCTGCTTATTTCCAAGCATAAACAGCACAGGGATCAGAATCAGGAGGTTGAGAGTTTACCAAGGCTCACAATTCAGCTTGCTCTAGAGGTCAGGTTTCCAAGTATTGTGCAGACTAAATGCTAATCAGCAGACATCTGTACATGTTCTGATAAGCCTGAATGGAAAGAACTATAATATAGGCTAATCAGTAATTTTTAGGACAGTTTGAACAGAAATCCAGAGTGCAGGGCCCAGTTGTTTGTTATTGCAAGCCCTGCCCTGGATTTTTGTTTATATTGTCCAATAAATTATTGTTTGACCTATAGATCACTTCATTTCTATCCATACATACCTGCAGAAACTCTTGGGCAATCACCGGAATAAGCACCCATCTTAGTGTCTAATGGTTTACTGGACGACACCCAATTCTTAGAATGCTGAAATTAAAAATAACACATGTGAATATACTGAATTTTTAAACGATTGAATCATACTATGTACGTCCCAACTAGTGCTTGCATGGTCCGATTGCCTTGACTTTTGTTCAAACTTTTTGAGATTTTGGTACCACAATATTGCTCATATTTTCTCATTACTGTTCAATTTGGAAATATAACTGAAAATGTGTCTAATTAAATTACCAAGTAAGGTACACAGGGAGCTCAGAAATACAAAACTGCTTACAAAATCAAACTGGATGGACTGATTTAACTAAAATTTGAAACTGAAACCTCTTTATTGGTAATCTTTCATGTGAAATTAAAAACTAAATTTTGACAGATCAGACCATGCTCCTGTAGTGGGCAACTCCATTTGAAATCCATACCTTTTCCTCACACCCCTATGGAAGATCACAGAGTAAGGATTTTGCTCTGTAACTCAACAAAGAAAAAATAAATCCACATGAAAATATGTATTTCGAGAAGCAGGGTGACCTGAAAAACATGATGGTGTTGTTGATTTTTGACATAGGTCTACAATGTTGGCTCTATTTTATTGCCCCGCTATTATATGTATTTTTGGTGCCAAAAATTTCTGGAAAGCCTAACTAAAATTTGTTTTGATTGAGATACTTGCTTATTGTAGATTTCACACTAATAATTTAAAATCCATTCGGAAATCTCTGAAACATCAAATCAAATGGACTTTCATTTAGCCAATCGCGTACAAGCTCATTAATATACACGTTTTATCAACAAAACTTTCCAGTCAACAAAACTTACTTACTAAGTAGAAATTTTCCTGTATTTTTTACGCATATTTAACAACTTTTGGCTGGTGGTACCATAGATTCACTGACAGAAATGAAGATAAATTAGAAATAATTGGCTGAGTAAGCTTAAAACTGCAAGTCATCTCAGGGTGTGTCAAATCAAAAACTGTTCAGAGTTCCTCTCCAGTCTCAACCCTCATTACTATTTTGAATAATTAGTGAGCAAACAGTTTACATTAATGTGACATTATACATTGTGTTGAAGAGACACTTTCTTTGACAGTAATTGTCAGAAAGAGTAAAACGTGCTTCGGGAATTCTCTGAAAGTCATATTTTGAAAGGTCTATTGGCTCATGAGCAGTAAATGGTAAAGTAGTCATGTGTGAGCAAAGCTTTAGCCTTGCCATTGCACTTAGTAAAAATGTAGCGTGATAACTCGTCATGTGAGTGCAAGAAAGTCGTATCTGCAATAGCTGCCATTTGTCATTAATTCGGATTGCACACTGTGTAATCTCCAGTCTTGGGTCAGTAGCTCTTGGTGACGGTGTCATGAAGAACCATTTCAAGAGCCACTGACACATGGCAGTGACATTTTGTGGGATTTTTCACATCCCAGTGACTTGGTTTTAATAAATGTCACTTACGGCAGCCATTGCAGTTACGACTTTCTTGCACTCACATGATGAACTGACATTAAATCGTGAATGCAAGAAAGTTGTGCTTGCAATAGCTGCCATATGTTATATTCATGTAACACCTTGTCTCCAGAATGTGACAAAAATCTCTAATTTCACCTCTCATATGCCAATGACTCTTTAAAGGGGCATTGGACAAGTTCAGCATCATCCCCAAACTTTTCCCCAAGCATTTTGAGATTTTTGCATCATTTGAAGCATTAGTGGTAATAATGACAGCATGCAAAGTTTCATTGTCAAATTCAAACCTTATATACCAAAATATTAGATATTCTTTTATTTTTCAATTTTTGTTGTCGACAACCATAAATACTGCTTTCTATAGTTGGATTTTTTTGGGGTCTTTTTAGGAGATCTAATGCAAACTCCAAATTTCTTTTGATTTATCTGCAATCTATGATGTGAAAGAAATGTTTTACAAACAGATCTTTGGATCTTTCTTGATGTATAGCATCAATAAATACATTTAAAGAATAGCCTCATACCCAAGATCAACAAATTAAATAAAATTCAAATTTTTGAATTTTCTGAAGGTTTACATCAAATATTTCCCGATATCTGGTAATTAATTGACTGCTATTTTCTAACATATGAAGTGTAAATTTAAATGGTAGCTATTGCAGATACCTTCTTGCATTCCATTATAATATTTAATAAATGTATCAATTTTGCATAAGATACAGATATCTGATTTTTCGAAGTGATGTTGAGACATTGCTTTTTTATGGATATTACGATACTTACTGCCATGAACCAGCGACTAACTTCTCGGGGTGAATAGTAACCTAAACTGTGTACAGAGTCTGTGAATCCTACTGCAAATACCTTCTGCATGAAATCTTCACACTGTTTAGCCTGAGGGGAGAAAAGAAAAACAATGTCTTACAGCTTGAAATGATATATCTACAAATAACATTGGAAAGTTATAAGACTGGGACATGTGCATTTACTTTTCAAACCTGTGATGAATCAGGTGATTAATTTTAACTCTTTTTTATTCAGAGATGCCACTGACTTCATTGAAAAAAACCTGAAAAAGCCAAAAATTCTTGAAAGATACTCCAAAAAGGCCAAAAATATGTAAATTTGAGATCTTAAAAAAAACTGAAATCATGGTTTGAGCTTCTAAAAAACCTGATTTCAGGTTAAAACCTGAAAAGTGGCATCTCTGTTTATTCAAGCAAAAGACCTCTTACTAATTATCATACAATTTGGAAATCATATTACAACTAAATAAATTCTAGACAGTTTGTTGGTTTAGCATGACACTTGTCATTTCATAGTACAAAATTTCTCTGAATAATTAATGTAGTAGTAAGCCAATATTTTAAATCCGGTTTTATCCCCGTCACGGGGGGTGGCCGGATTCACCTCACACTCACGGCAACCGTCTTCACTCCCTCCCTCCACCTCACCCGATTCAATGCGTCCTCCCTCCCCAACCCAACCATTTTAATCTCTTCCTCCACCTGCATCCTCCAAGTCTTTTTTGGTCGCCCTCTCCTCCTCAAACCATCCACCACGAAATCAAGGACCCTTCTAAGAACATGCCCTTCATCCTTCCTCAGCACATGCCCATACCAACGCACACTATTCGCCTTCGCCAAACTGTCCACTGCTTCTTCCACACCCAACATCTGCATCAAGTCCTCAGTCTTCTTCCTATCCCTCAACTTCACATCACACATCTCTTCAATAAAATGGACAACAACATTTGGCTAAGGCAAAGTTTTTCAAGGATGGCAGGTTATATTTCAAAAAAGTGCAATTATCAAAATCTAAAAATTCCCCAAAAAGCGTAAGAATCAAACGAAAAACGGAACATAAAGTTTCCATCATGAATGATATAATATTGGGTAAATTATCAGGATTAACTTCAAATTTTGGTGAAAATGCACATTTTCTAAAAGTCTATTTTAGCCAAGGGCCATTTTCCGGATATCAGCAGGCATTCAACACAACAACACAAGACGTTGGCTGCTATACCAAAATATTGAATGGTATGTTTGAATGGTAAGTGTGTTTTATTATGTTTTCAACCTAATTTTGAGCGATTTTCAGCTCAAATAGTTGTATTTTTATGGGAAAAAAGCAGTTCCTGAGACCTCAATTCGGGAAAAAATCAATTCCATAGAACCTATTTTTGACCAAAAATCGTTCCGCAAGACCCTATGTTGGATATCCGGATCTCACATACCTACCTGGGGGTATGGCATTTTTTATTTGTCTCATAATTCTCTTACCATTTCAACTGTGACATAGCCTCCTGCACTGTGTGCGACTATTGCAACTTCACCAGGCCCCTCAGAGGTGAAATTCTCCCATACGTAACTTACCATTTCAACTGTGACATAGCCTCCTGCACTGTGTGCAACTATTGCAACTTCACCAGGCCACTGTGAGATGATCTTCTCCCATACGTAAATACCATGAGCCTCTGGACTTGAGTTATACTGAGTTGAAAAAAGGAGACAGGATATCAATGATGCTTTCTAGAAGACAACTTATTATACTCTATAAACCTTGAAGTATGCAACAAGTAACCAGACTCTGTTATAAGATCCATAGTGTATCCCTTGTATTCTACAACATTGTGAACTGGTAGTTTTGTACTGTGTAAGAAACTTGTGATGATTGATTAGGATTTATTAAGACCAAATCACTGCGTATTAATATTTTTTACATGAATTGTTCATGATTTTGGTATTATTTTGGGATAATTTTGTTGCTAACACATGGACATATATTGAACATAAGTTCATTCAGCAAGATTTGGTGTGTTGTTATGATTCAAGAAATACAGACTTATTTACTGTCCCGTATGGTTATATTGGTTTATGTGTCTTAATCGGCTGCTTGTTGCATACTTCAATATTTACAGAGTATAAATAATATAACTTTCTGATAACTTAAAGCATAGTGCAGATGGCATTCCATGATCCAGGTGTGATTACATCCTCACCTCTTTTCTACTTGCTTAAAAAGATGACTACTAAAACTAAATACATCCTGAAATATCTAGTCAATTCTCAGCATTCGTTTTCAATTCAGAAGCTTACTTAACCTTTTGAATCCTGGTCATTCCAAGTGTATCTGTATCGCTGACCCAGGCCAAACCAAAAGTTAAAAAAACGCAATATGAGGGATTTCCCCCTGTTTAATTTTTCATTTGACAGTAGTCTGAATTATATTCCAATAACCAGCATTCACAAAAGAAAACTATTTATATCAACCAACATGTTTCAACATTTACGATGTCGTCTATTGGAAAAGCCATATTTGTTGAAAATTGTGACCAAATTTACAAAAATATGTTTTTTTATATAATATAAGATTCAGTTGAAACCATCCAAAGGTAAAGTGCTCAACCAAGAAGGGAGCATAGTACATAAATTTATTTGGACTTAACACATCTTATTATGCCGTGTTTGACAGAACTGTTTCGTAAGGGTCAAAATAGACCCTCACTAATCAGAAACACATCGCAGAATGAATATATTACATAAAATATTCCAAGCCTAAAACAAGGCAAGATAATTACATAATTTACATATCAATAGTCATACAATTTCTAAATGTCCATTGATAATGTCTATTGATAATAAGTCTGATTGATCCTTGTCAAAAGAGTACATAATAGATTAATGACATGCCGATATATATGTTTTTTTATAAATTTCAAAGTATAGACCTCTGGAAAGGCAGCCATTACTGACAGTTTCATGCATACCCTTGCTTATCGCTCATTGGGTACACAAAATCATCAGATGGATAGAGTCTGTAACGCTTTCGACAAACCAGACTAAATATACGTATGTATATTCAGTGGTGTCAAAAATGTGACAAACCCGGCCATTCCGTGAAGTCGACACTCCAGAAATAGTCGAAAGTGCTCTACCAGTGGGTTAGAACCACATGGGAGCGTAATTTAATAGCATTATTTCAGGTGACTATCTTTGAAATTAAAAGTGCACAAGCCCATTACAGGCGTGCTTAGAAAGAAATTTCAAAGTATAGACCTCTGGAAAGGCAGCCATTACTGACAGTTTCATGCATACCCTCGCTTATCGCTCATTGGGTACACAATCATCAGATGGATAGAGTCTGTAACGCTTTCGACAAACCAGACTAAATATACGTATGTATATTCAGTGGTGTCAATTGTGTACCCAATGAGCGATAAGCGAGGGTATGCATGAAACTGTCAGTAATGGCTGCCTTTCCAGAGGTCTATACTTTGAATACGTCGACTTCACGGAATGGCCGGGTTTGTCACATTTTTGACACCACTGAATATACATAGGTATATTTAGTCTGGTTTGTCGAAAGCGTTACAGCCTCTATCCATCTGATGATTGTGTACCCAATGAGCGATAAGCGAGGGTATGCATGAAACTGTCAGTAATGGCTGCCTTTCCAGAGGTCTATACTTTGAAATTTGTTTCTAAGCACGCCTGTAATGGGCTTGTGCACTTTTAATTCCAAAGATAGTCAACTGAAATAATGCTGTTATGGTTTTTTATATATTATTTTATTGTTATTTTTTATATTTACTGCATACACGCTTCACTGCATTGGTTCTTGACCAATGATTAATATTGGTTGAATAAAGAAGAGCGCTTTTTATCAGCTTTTATTTATGACGTCTGACTTATGAATAAACAATACTTGTTTACTACTTTAGACTGTGTCTTGTTTTGCGTACTTGAATGTTAACTTGACTGCCCCTGAAACGCTTGTTATTGCGCGCACATTGTTTACGCCAAACGGCATTTTTGCACTCATAGAATGGATGCCTGTGGCACTACTTTGTCTCGCTCAGGAGTGAATTTGCCAATTGTTTTTGTAAGAAAAGGTAAGAATTGTGCAATTTTTGATTTAGCTATAATCATCCTACATGGCTAGCAATTTAATTATTTATTATATGTAGATAATTTGTCATGTTGTGTTGTAAATTGAGTAAATTGAAGCAAAATATGATACAAAAATTAGTCAAAGTGGCGACTTTGAAAAAAACTTTTTTGGGGTATGCACATTTTCTAAATAAATTACCATTATTGATGAGAGTGTACGTCATCATAAATGTGTCATGTGTGATAATACTTTACTGTGCAGAATCCCTCTTTACTGCGCAGAATCGTGGCACCGTATTTGGTCCACTATTTTTACATAATTTTTCCAGTCGCAAAATGGCTCAAATAACAGGAAGTGAGGGAGACCCCATTTGGCGACTGGTGGATCTAAAGTCATCTGAAACAAACCTTTTCATTCAGGGCGGGCGGGACCAAATCGCACCATGACGTGAACAACAAACCAATCAAATTGATCATCAAGTCACGCAGCAACAGAACTGTCAAATCATGCAAGTTTATGAGTATTGCACGAATTGCGTTTGAACTTTATAATAACGGCGCACGAGACATGTAAAAGTGAAAAGGTTTTCGTCACGCGTCTATAGTCTACTTACCGGTATCCTTTGGCCTTTATCTGAGTTGTAATTGGTATTCAGTACCATTATTTCATACCCTTCCTGTTATATAAAATGAAAAACAAAAATTAATAATTTGATAAAATCACTTGGGTGTATCAGATATTGGGCCGTATGCATAAAAAATAAGTAAATACTTCAAGTAAGAAGTATAAGTAAAAGTAAAGTAAGAGTACAAGTAAGAGTATTTACTTGATTTGATATGCATAATCTTTTACTTTTACTGCAGAGTAAATACTTCACCTTGCTAGTATTTACTTACTCAGTTGATCAACATCAGTCTATTTATAAAACTATTATCCACTCAAATATCCTTCAGATTTACATTACAGCTGTATTAGTATTGATTTCTTTTGTCTGCCGCACCAACACCACCATCACAAGATTTGAACTATCGACCTGACCCTGTCCTGTTCTACGAGTTTTGCATGGACATGCTACTGTTATACTCCTGGGATTATACCAAATATTAGTAGCTACGGATTATGCTCATCTGTGAGGGTCAAATTGTTTAGGGCAATACTATAAGATTTTGATCAAAAATGGTTTATAATATAAGCAGCATAAAATGGAGGAATGTAACTATCTAAAAGCGTTTTCAAGTGCATTTTGTGAAAAAAAAAAATGGATAAAAAGCACATGCATGCTTTCCTATACTAGTAATACACATGGAATTAAATTCGGGATCTCGAAATTAATTCAACAAATGGCCATAACAGAAAAAGTAAGCATCTTTGAGGCAAATCGTTTGGAGGGTATTCATATCTACCAAAAACAAACCCAATTAGCCAAAAAAAATCAAAAGTCATGGGTGACAGGGGCGCTTCATTTTTAACACTTTATAGTATTGCTTTAAGGCGGTGTCACACATCACCGTACCGTACAAATAACGTACTAATAACGAACTTGTTTGGTAATCGATATTTCATGTATTTCAATGACAAATCCCGTGTACGTTATTAGAATGTTATTCGTACGTTTTGTGATGTGTGACACCGCCTTTATCGACAAACATATCAAATTGACTTAGTAGTTCAGTTTTCATCCTGAAACTCTTGCTAACTGTAACACACAACGGGGAAATGGAGGTGAAATCAATAAAGAAGATGTTTTATATTCTCGAAAAAATCCTTTGTTACCATGGTTACTGACCAATTCTTAGCTTTCTCAAGTAAATAAAACATGGGTATGTGAGCTTACAGCAATCAGTCCTTTGATTCTCATTTTTATGATGATGCCTCCTCTGTAGGCCTATATTCAACAAATGACCACACCTAATTCTCATCCCTAACAGAAGAGTGTTGACAAAACAGAATCAGTTGTATTCTGACAAAATCGTGATCAAACAAAATGATCTGCCATCTTGGACACGTTTCCTCATAAAATTTAAACAGATCATGATAAATTGTATTCTAATGAACTCTTCTTAGCTGGTACACCTTCTGCTTTCTATTTGGAAGCTACATAAATTTGTTTTATTCCGTCAAAATAATACTAGTGTTTATGCATATCAATGGAAGTATTTACTACTTTTCAAGTAAAAGGTGCATGGGTAAATACTATCAGTAAAAAGTAAAGTAAATAGTATTTACTACACTTTATGCATACAGATGCTAGTAAATACTTGAAATGTCAAGTAAATAGTATTTACTACTTTTTATGCATACGGCCCATTGTCTATAATATATATGCAATGCAATAACCTAGCAAAAACAAAAAAATTCAAATTGAATGATGTAAGTCCTTTAAAATGTTTACTTTTAAAAGAGAAATCCCTTACCATGCATAAATAAGGGAGTGTATTGTCATTATTTTTAGTGGATGGTGGATGCTTGTAAAATAAGGCCTGTATGAAACAATTCATAACCATGAGGTAAAATGTAGTCAGGTACTTTTTTGAAGTTCCCACTGTTTCTTCAAATCCAGAGCTCAGCCATTTGTTTTGTGAAAAGATTGTCGATAATGCTGAAAGTCACCCACCCTTAGCCCTGAGGAAGTTAAACATCCCAAACACACTGAGATTCAAGATAACTTTTCTTTTCCCCACCTGTTATATGCTAGTGGGAATGGGATAGACCCGGGGGTGTAGCTGATATATGTGTCCGGGTAACAACCCGGGTTCCGCAGGTTCCTAAGGCAGGTAGGACAGGTGACCCTATGTTGGACCAAAACTTAGCCCAAATGGGTAAATGATAGCCTTTTTGAGACCATAAATCTACCATATCTGTTTGAATGGATACCATGTCCAAGACCATACCTGTTCGAATGAATACCCTATCTGAGACGTACGCAAATATGATGAAATAATTATTACAAGAAATCATAAGTAAATATTAATATAACAGTACACCATTTGAACACTAGTAAGAAGTGTATCTAGGTACTTAAAGCACTCTTATAAGGCAATAAAAGGCACCATTGTTATAATTCAACCGTTCTTTTTTAGTTTGAGACCCTATCAGAGACTTAAAAGTCAAATTTGATAGCCTATGTGAGACTTGCAAAGTACCAGGTTGATTTTGATACCCTATATTACAAGTCTCGAGACCTGTCCAGCTCTCACCCTTTTGGTATCGCAGGTGGTTACCCGGTAAAATTCTCAGTAACCGCCCTGATGGAGAGACAAAGACATTTATAGTTATATACACTCACACTCTAAAGTATTTCCGCACAAAAAAATGCATTTATGAGGAAACTATCTGGAAACTTATGTTGCTTTTGGTCAGATCTGATTGGTAATCTAGTTGAGTGTGAAACTGAGCTCCGAATGTGATCAACCCTTTCACGTTCGGGTAGGGGGCAACAAAACAAACGGGTAAAAAAACATGAAACATGATTTTTAGGTCAAATTTGATTGGACACCACCTGGGTCAAGGTCACTTCACCACTCAAGTTGAGTGGTCATATGGAATGTGTATATTATGTACTAGAGTGACAAGCAGGCGATTAAATGTCTAATTCATCACAGCCCTATACTTGTAAACTCGGGGTGTTGAAGGATCATTATATGTTTTTTTGCTTCCAAGCATTCTCTTGGCACAGTCAAGCGTGACCAGGACATTTAATCACCTGCTTGTCACTCTATTACATATACACATTCAATATGACCACTCAACTTGAGCGGTGAAGTGACCTTGACCCAGGCATTTTTTGACCAATTTGTGTTGTTGCTCCCTACTCGTACGTGAGAGGGTTGATCCCATTCAGAGCTCAATTTCACATTGCAAGCATACCTGTTTAGCTCTTTTGATATACGGCATCATGGTTCCCATATCTAGATTGTTATTGATAATCAATCTCCTAGCCCACTGTCCGGCTCTCACTACTCCGCTACCATGAATTAACACCAGCAGTTTCTGATCTGGCTCTTGATCCTCCGTTATTCTAGGAACATTCTTGCTGACAAATATAAAGCTCCTGGGATCATTTACACCTGCGTCGACCTGTGGATAATAAGGAAATGTGTCTGTGTTAAAGGTATGCTTGATTCAATATGTGATGGCTCACCCCGAAAGGGGGAACTTTGCAGATGATATCAATTTTGATTTTATCATTTCATCTGTTACAACATTTTCTAAGCTTAAAAATGACACCTTACTTGTTGAAATTGGTCAAGGCGATTAAAATTTTACAACATAAAATCTGCTGGAAAATTCTTATTATTTTCTTTATTTTTTGCTGCCTATTTTCATCAGTTTCTCGAAAAGTGT
>JXSR01S027938.1:0-15910 GCA_000969725.1 Ophiothrix spiculata | reverse complement strand
GTCCTGCAAGCCATATCTTGGGCTCCCATGAATCGATTCCCATCAAATTTGGGATTTGGAGGTTTTTTACCATGCTCAAAAAAAAAAAAATCTAGGGTCGGTGGTAAAATTAGGGTAGGTCGGGTTACGCCAATCAAACAATTTTTTTTTTAGGCCTTAGTTCCTAGTCCAAGGTAGTTTCATGCACACTCAACTTTTTAGCCCCAGCGGAGTTCGAACTCTGGACTTCTGGTTTGCAAACGAGCACCTCTCCGTTTGAGCTAACTCGAGTACTGTTATGAATGCAGTATCCAATTGATGTATGTTGTAACCTTTTATGGGTTGGTGTATTTATGTAAGGCTTGGCGTCCAAAGACTTTCGCTCGCTCGAGTGACATTCGCTCACCCTACTAAGAAAACTTCGCTCCAACAGGAAGCGACATAAATTCACTTAACACAAGATCGCTCAAAAATATTCTTGGGTTTGTTCATTGAATAATCATACCACTACAACATGCCCGAGTGACATTCGCTTTCATCGATTGAAACGATGTTCGCTCAATGAGAGCGACATTCACTCTCAGTTTTAGGGAATAAGCCAGAGCGAATATCAAGAGCGAATGTCACTCGACCGAGCGAATGTCTTTGGACGCCAAGCCTAACCAATTTCAATAGGTTGTTATGAATGAAGTACCAGATTGGTGCTGTAACCATTATGGCTTGGTGTAAATATGGTAACCAATTAATAAAGGTTGTTATAAATTCAGTAATCATTGTATTCATGGATTTAAGTTTCTGGTCAGAAAAACTTTTGTTTCTTACCAAATTTTACACTCAAAGACTTTGCCCTAAATATAGCAAATCAACTGTGACATTATAAATGTAATTCCCCTATTTCGGAACACCGTTAACCAGTTGCACTGATCAATAGTGTATCCAAACAGGCGTAAAATCATCGGAAACAACAGTTTCAATTGCTCACTTTCTTGTATTTGGCAAAACTGTATTATGGTTGAAAGTTTGGTAAGAAATGATACTACCAAAAAGGGGGAAATAACGTCTAGAAACCCTATTCCACATATTGGGTGCTATATACAGTGGAACCTCATTAATATGAGCTCTGATAATGCAAAAAACCTGATAATACAGTGATTTTGAAGTCCCGAGAGTCACATTCACATTGGAGAATACAATCTCCTGATAATACACTAAATTTTACGGTCCCTAAATCTTGTTTTTATGAGGTTCCACTGTATATTACTGATAATAGGTGGGTTGCTATGAATGCAACTTATAATATGTTGATAATGCACATATATTCTTGAATTTTATTCTTATTTACATCATGGTTTTGCAGGAGTAAATTAAGGGTCATATTAACCCTCCTCAGAAAGTTGATACATAATCTCAATATGTGATACTCGATAAGTTTATTTACAATTTGTATCTTAATAGCACTTTTCCATATACTTTAATTTGTCAAGTTATTCTCCAAAGGATCATTTGTTGTAATTGTTAACATGTTTACTATGCAAATTGAGATCTACTTATTTGTTACCCCTCTTCTGTTCTTATGCAACACTGTACATACATATGTTATACAATCAACCAAATCCCAGCTGTATGTCGGTCCAGGTTTAAATCTACAGGCAGGTTTGATTCTTGAACCCTAACCCTTGTAGAGGTATTTCCTGGATAACACCTAGGTCATACAAGACCAAGGAAGTTATAGGGGGAACAGGCTTTCTCCGCCATCTTGTGTCGCTCATGGAGCAGAGTTATTGTACCTCCGGATATATTTGGAATTTGACCCGATATCCAGGCAGATCGTGTAAATCTTCACCTGACGCATATACAGCGTGTGCAATTTGTTTCACGTGCAAACCGTGTCTGCGTTTCATGTAGCGTGCATTGCGACTTGCTCTGATTAAAGTACACCAATTTTCGCTAATCCGTTGCGAAGCCGTAAAATGTCGGAGGTACAATAACTCACCCTCCATGAGCGACAATCCAAGATGGCTGCCGTCCCATAGGATTTACACGGCGATGAAATCAAAATGGCGCAGAAAGCCTGTTCCCCCTATAACTTCCTTGTACAAGACAGACAGTGCGATATCTACTAAAACAGACAGCAGCATACAACACAGCCTGTATGGTCCAGTGGGCTGCTACAGCTCTTGTACTTGCTAGTGTACAGTTTGTATGTTGGTGTAGCAGGCTACTCACTTACATACAGGTCTTCACTTTGTTAAGGTTACTGGACCGTACGACCTAGATGTTGTATTGTGTCTGTGTGGTGCAGTATGGTTAGGGTTAATTAATCACTATTTCATTGATGTTCATTCTCATACCTAAATTCTTCAAACATGCCTTTGATGACAGCCCTAAACTGGTTTTGGTCAGGCTCAGACTAAACCTGGTGCAGTTTGCTCAGACTAAACCTTGTGCAGTTTAGACTAACTCCAGGGCATGGCAGACCTTCATTTTTAAGGCGAGCTAGAGTGATTGCTTTCCTATGCTCGCCTAAACAGTCTCTTAGGAGAGCAATATTTAGCTCACCTCAAACTTCTGAAACCAGCTAATATCTCATGGTGTGATCTCAAATCACTCTCCTGACAACTCTACTGGAACTTTTCAGGAGAGTAATTTATGGCTCTTCAGCATTTTTCAAAAATGAATCCCTGCATGGATTATGAATCTTGTCCGATCATGACTTTGCATGAACAAGAAGCTAGGAGAGCAGTAAATATCATGGACTTGTTACCATGATTTGTACTTGTGTGTATTGGTCAGTTATGTGACAAATAGTGTGTTCCAGCAGTGTGTGTAATGGCAGTTTGTATTTAAAATGAAACACATTTGTTGAGTATATATATAGAGTAAAAGATGTACATGTGTAAAATCTCTTAACAAAAAGGAAACTTGTAGAAAGGGCAGAACTCGTAAATGCAATGGCATATGTGCATAAAGGGGAAAACACCCCACCCAAACACACATACACACAATGTATAGGAACAAAATTGTTGGTATCAAGGACAAAATAATTTCAATCTAATACATTGAAAAAAAAATCAAAATGTTCAATAATAGGATACATTTGTATTTGAAATTTTGTGGTCATGGGTTTTTGCTTGCAGAATGATACTTAGGAGTGACCCCCTCCGTGCACACTGTTACTTAATCAACATTTTCAATGCTATTTTAATGTACACGATTTTAGTACATTTGAACATCTCTGGTCATTGCATGCATAAAGTACTTGAGTGCCCCCAGTTCACTGTCAGTTTGTTTTATCTAAGAAATTATTTAATTTGTCAAATATAATTATAATGCACCATATCAATCTGTTATACATATTTGAAATATATGTATGTGCACAGCAAGTTTCCTGTATCCTGCGAATTGGTAGCACAGTTTATTATAATTAATATTGTTTCGTTACTTTACAGTTAATTTACACATGTAATAGTGGAACCTTGTTAATTCAAGCTCTGAATATATACAGACCACAGATTTTCAAGAATCACTTTCACACATATTTGAAGTTGGATAATACAAAGTCCAGATCAATCAAGCTCAAATTTTATTTTGGTTTTACTTTTGCTTGAAAGCAAATAGAAAAGTTCAGGTAAGCCACTTCAGTGCAGTTCAAACTATATGTGTTGTACTTAGTTGTATTATTATTTGAAAATCTGCTGGCACGTGAATATTGGTGTGTTCACGCATAATAAGACTGTTAGATACATTTTGTGTACATGGTTTCCCTGTGCATGATGGGCAATCTTTGAAAGAAGATATTCTACTCAACATTTATTGAAACTAAATGAAACTGGGTATTTGTGTTAGGAAATGTGTCCTGTTGAACTTGATTTGATGTATAATGAGTGCAGCAAGGAATTTGAAATGGGAGTCAGTATTAATTTTAACCTCAATATCGATATGTGAGTGCAAGAAAGTCTTATCTGCAATGGCTGCCCCGAGTTATATCTATTTTACCACTTGTCACAAGAATGTGAAAAATCCCTAAAAATTCCACTGTCTTATGTCGGTGGTTCTTGAAATGGTTCTTCAAGTGACACTGAAGAACCATTTCAAGAACCACTGACCCAAGACTGGAGATTATACAGTGTGCAATTCAAATTTAAGACAAATGGGCAGCTATTGCAGATATGACTTTCTTGCACTCACATGATGATACGAGGGTTGCTTCGGCGAAAGGCTGAAAGTCACAAACTCTAAAATTGAGTTTATGACATATTTAAATTCTCTGTATCTTAAGTAGCTTTGGAATGATTTTAAATCTCCATTCTCCAATTATAGATTAAAATAAAAAGCAGTCCATTATCTGATAAGAAAAAATAACTGATTACTCTTAAAATTGGTATAATGGATGGTTAATTGAGCCAAAAAATAGGGACTGAAGGTTGAATTTTTATTTTTTAAAGTTCAGCAGGCACATGCCCCTTGAAAAACATTTGAAGCCCCGGGTTCTGATTATAACCCTTTTTGATAAACAACCATCAATCAAAATGTTTGTTGGTAAATAAGAACAATCTTATTAATGCTTCCTAAATATTATCACTATCATACCATTGTTTAATTGAGGAAATATATAACTTGTATGACAGAGAATCTCATCCTGTACCCCAACAACTTTAGATCAAATTGTGTTTTTAGATGAATTGTCCCATAAACATACTAAGAAAGTAATATTTCTATGACTCATTTGATTGCATTTTCACGATTGTGTAATGGAAAAGTAGACAAATGTCCCAGTTTATAGGATATGGTAAAACGCATACATATCTGAATTAATTATTTTATTATTTTACTGGTACAACATATGTTTGTTATAACAACTCAATTTAAGTGCAAAGTTATTTTTGGTGCAAATGCAATATTTGGTGTCTATCAGGGTGACTGGGTGTCATGAATTGGAGCAAATTTGTCGGTCCCCATACAAGAGTAGCAATGTAATATGTACTATGTACGGGGACCGACACATTTGCTTGTATACTTCTAGACCACTTCTAGATGAAAGGTTGTAGCAAGGTGTATAGCATTAACATGATGTTGTTGCTTACATGATAGGCCTACTTTAAAATTCCAATAAAGTGTGTGTTATAAGTGCAAAATACAAAATAATAATCCATATTGTATCCCAGGGACTGAAACCATTGTTCAAAAACTGGAATAAATTTTGTGAATTTCATATCAAATTATTGCAAAATACGCTAGGATACACACAAGTCATATTTGTCAGTGAATATACAATGTTACAACATCACCAGCAGGGATACAACATGAACTGTTGACTTTGACTTGAATTACAACATGTGAATGTCAAATGTTATCAGTAGGATCATTTCAGGTATTGACATGTCAAATGTTTTGCCACTGTTTTGACAATTAGCATTTTCAACACTTGATCACAGCATTAATTTTGCAATGTAATGTGAAATTTACAAAGTATAAATCCTTTTAATCACTAGAAGTCGTAGTCTCAGTCTCTGATAAGCTATGAGTACTTAATAGAATGAGATATTACACTCCATAATGAAACTGACAGAGTGGATATAGTGAACAATGAAATATTAATCCTGTAATTAATGTCAAAATATCCTTGTTACAGATTTTATTTTCTTAAATTATGTGTACATGCTGCATAACTTTTCTGTATTCAACTCCACCATATATGTTTGACAACGCTAATTTTTTTTTTTTTTTTTGTGATACATTCATGTGTTGCTTGCAATCTTGAGATAATTATGTGCCATTGTGAAACATTTCTTTTCAATGATGTTGTTAATATAATAATACAACTGTTTCAAAGCACTGCTGCCTATATTGTTCAGCTGCCATCAGGAAACCATCACAATCATTAGGTGCACCCTATCTGCACTTAGATTGTAATGTTCCCATAACAGCTTTGCAACACTCGGGTGGACAAAGCAATGAGCTCCTCAATGTTTCTGAATTTTGGAGGTTTCCATGGTGAAGCTGCATATCAAGTTGCGCAAAATATTATGTTTCAGATATTTAGGTATTCAAACACGCCACAGAATTGTTCATCGCAAATCAACAATGATGCATCCATGTGTCTGTGTATTTTTATTGCGTAAGCTAGGGTGGCGTGATAAAAATAAGCTGATGCATCGAATGCAGAGTTGTTGATTCACGATTAACAAATCTGTGGCGTGTTTGAATACTTTTCAATAACGAAAATCTTCCTGAAAACATATGAATTAAATTCTAAATGTTTTCAATTTAAGAAATAGGCCTACTCATCTTCATAAAAATATTTAGCATATCTAAAGCAAAGTGTTAATTTGTGAATGTTTGCTGCTTTTGACGTTATCAATTTTTCCCAAGTACCAGGCTTTTGCACATACTATAAGTGCCCGACGCGCGATGATTAGTGCGCTGACTTTTGTGTACTGCGTAAACACACTTCCGTAAACGCCATGCCGTGCGTGACGCAGTAATTTGAATATCAACTGTGGATTCATCACGAATCAACAACGGTATGCTCCTGTATAAAAGAGATACAGTGAGTTGTTGAATTGCATTTAACATGTAACTTCATCCCTGTAATTGTGTCCATGTTAATTTAAAAAGATATTTTCCTTATCAGTGCATAGGCATTTGCCAATTGGAAACATGTTTTACGCATGCCCATATCTCACAATGGCAGGCAACACATTTGCGGCAATTCTACTTACTGCAGGTAAATATAAAGAAAAAATTGACATCCCAATGATTTGGATGAGCGGTATCTATACTCAAACCTAGAGGTACAATCCAAAGTCACTGCACAATCTTCCCGTTTAGTTGCGTATCAAACGTTTTTTGCATAGTTTGGTTTGTAATTCTAAGTTGATGGAGTAGGCCGAGAGATTTTAAGTTGTAATTGCAACTACAGCATTCAATGGGGCAATCTACACGGGAGTGCAAATCCAGATGAATGCGCATCTCTGTAAGCCTCTTTGCAGTAGACTGTGGCCGTGGCTACACAGGCGTCAGATCCGGATCTACACTACATACGTACATGTAAGCGGTCTATTGAGATGCGTATCTCAGATCTGGATCTCGAAGATGCGCATGCATCTGGATCTGCACTCCGTGTAGATTGCCACAATATCAAAGTGGTTGCATTGTAATATTGCTGCCTAGTATGTATAATTTTTGTTTTAAACATTTAATTTTGAATCGCCAGAGTTGTAATATGAAATATATAGAGAGGATAACATATACACCATGTAGGTCTGTATGCACAAAAGAGGTTTAAGAGTTAGACCAGGTTTAATGTTAGACCTGGTTTAAGTCAAATTTTGTTTCACAGCTAAATATATTTTCCCTCAACTAATATTGTCATGTTCAGTCAGTCAAAATTTACATACAGACTATCTCTGATAGTGGCACCAAAATCTTAGAAGATAAAAATCATGCACTTTTGATATACACTATTTTTGTAAAATTAAATTTTACATAGAATGGGTATTGATTATAGAGGGTGCTAACCTCTATTTTAAACCATTTTAGACCAATTTTTGCTTTCAGCAACAGCTATACGCCGGGGAAGTAGTGACGTCATAATTTATGTTAATCACCCAACACGTGCGTTTTGGACCCAAACATATGATCATGTCCACTAATCATACTATTAACACAATAGGCACACGTAAACATACCTTTCAGACTGATTTTTCTCGGTTGGAAGACGAAAATAACGGCAGGGGTCCCATCCTGGCTTGTAATCACAACCTTCAGCATAATAGTCCGGCATGTTTTCCCTTATTTTTGTTTTAGATGAAAGTTATGGTATAAAATCGCAGTCGGACTTTTTTCCCCATAGACTTAACGTGTGACAAAAATGGTCACACTGTTTGTTTGGGTCCAAAACGCACGTGTTGGGTGATTAACATAAATTATGGCGTCACTACTTCCCCGGCGTATATTATCATGGTTATATTGCTTTATGACTCTGACTAGTTTATTAAATGTCATCTATCTACATGCTTTAGAAATGCGGGTGATATGAATGCAATGACTTATTGTATAGGCCCAAATGAAAACATGTACATGGATGTAACGAGTGTAAAACAAGAAGTGTTTTAAAATCCCATTTGTGAGTATATGTAAATTTCTAAAATAAAGTGTATCTGATACATTTTTTTTTCTTAATTTAAGCATATTGTTTATTTTTCATGTTTGCACTGTGTATATTTTCCAAACCTAATTTTTTTCTTTTATAAAGCTATGTATTTATTTACCTCGTACTTTTGCATTAAGATATAATCTAGCATATGTTTGGGATTTATTTGGATAATTAACTTCACCCTGACTCACTGATATAAGCAAATTTAATATTGATGATAAACTTAATGCAGGCCAGGGGTCAGTTCAGTTTGAATCTTGAACAACCCTTTTCAAGGCTTCGCCTTTCTTCACCTGGGCTGATTTAATCGAAGGGCACAATTTTACATCTGCTTCATGTGCTTCCCAGAAAATATAGCCAAAGTTTCACCCTAATGGCATACTTTAAAATCTCGATATAGTGCACCTCATGTTTTGCTCATAAACGTGTTTCTTACCACAATACCAACAGGTCTACATCACTAATCAGATGTTAAAATGAAAGTTATATTCGTTATATATCAGACACAGGCAATCAATTTCATATCTTTTAAACCATATAAAATATATGACACAAAATGGCAACTGGGAAAAGGGGCACTATATCGAGATTTTAAAGTATGTGAATAGGTAGAGCATCACACACTTCCAAGCATTTCCATAGGTAAAGCATCACTTTGGTTCTGTTTTTGTGGGTCAGGCTTCACTGCGTTTTACTCTTTAAACAATTTGTATAGTTCACACTTAAATCTGGACTTGGGTGCATAGCTGTTATTATTATAAAGTAATTGGTATTATGTTATTGTATACGGTGCTTATTATTTAGCTTTATATTTTTGTATTTTGTACAGTGTATGGTATTCATCATAAATGAACTTATATTGCCTACTTATTATAAATGTACATGTAGATATATGAAAATACCCAGCATATAATCTTCTAAGTTTCCAACTATTATGAATAAGGTATATTGGGACTCATTATGCATAAACACCTAAGTTGTCCAATTGATGACCTTAATGAACCCCCTTTTATATAATTGTTAAAGTTTATGTTTCACATATGATGGCAAAAATAAATCAAATTACCCACTTCCATGCTAACTAATATAAATCATCAGTCTGAGAGCACTCTATTTGTTTTGCCCTTAAAAGTACGTGAATATGTTTTATTTTCAAATTTTATGCAGCAAAGTGATTTTTTTGCTTTAATTTTACAAGTACATTATGCATGAGCTAAATTTGATAAAAACATTCAAACATCAAATTACCCACTTCCATGCTAGCTAACATAAATCATCAGTTTGAGAGTACTCTTAGAGAGTACTCTTATTTGTTTTACCCTTAAAAGTACGCAAAAATGTTTTATTTTCAAATTTTATCCACCAAAGTGATTTGTGTACTCTAATTTTACAAGTAAATAAAATGATGAGCTAAATTTGATAAAAACATCACTTAGGATAGGGTGTTTAAAACTAACATTTCCTATTTATGCTTGACCTCTGAATGACAAGCTGTATACGATAATACAGGCTGAATCACTTGTTTGATGGTTCATATCCAGGAGATTTAAAAGATTGTTTTGTTGTTCCAACAAAATGGCAAATGTAACGTAGCACTGACAACCTGTATATGTGACCCGTCATCTGAAATTATGAATTAGGCTTTAAAATGACAGGTGCCTTGCTTTTGGTTATTGGATATTCGATTGCAAAGTTACATCCAAATTGGTAAACGGCATCGGGCTGATTCAGAAAATTGAGTTTAACATTTCTGTACTGGTAAAACTTGAATGGAGAAAGAGGATTTTTATATCGGTTTTTAAAACATTTGTCTTATGTTACCTTGCTTTTGGTTATTGGATGTTCATCCAAATTATTAAAAAGCGATGCATTTTATCAATTTGGATGTAACCTCCAAATTGGTAAAAGGCATCAGGCTGATTCAGAAAACTATAGTTCTGAGAAAATCAAGTTTACAGTTTCTCTACTGGTAAAACTTGATTTGAGAAAAAGGATTTTTATCTCGGGTTTTTAAAACATTTGTCGTATGGTAACATTTCTGATGAAATTAGAAATTCGACCTTGGATGTGATTTTGACTATATGATCAGCTTCAATGGCCCGTATCTTGTAATTTACTATGCCGACCTTAAGGTACCTTTAGATTTTACAGGGCATATATGTGTACCGCCGCGGCAAAAGGGTCCAGTTGTCGGCTCGTACATGTTGCTCCTTGTAGCATATCTAATGTATGGTATTTGTATACATCAGATATGCTACAATGAGCAACATGTAGGAGTCGACAACTGGCCCCTTTTGCCGCGGCGGTACACATATATGACCTCAAAATATAAAGTTATGCTGAATATGTGGAAATACCTAAATTGTAAGTTGTTTGAAAGCATAGAAAATGGGAGTATGGCTACTGGTGCTTGTAACTTATTTTCAAGAATGAAATTTGTATTATGAAGAACTAATATTAGAGAGCCTGAAATAGATCCTTGTGGAACCCCAAATCTTGTATTGTTTTTGTTTCTATAGTTTAATGTATAAACTGTATGATTTAAAGGCAAAACATGTTTTGTGCATGAATCTTTCATGATTTTGGTATTATTTTTTGCTAATTTTGTTTTGTTGCTACAATATGAACAAACCTTCAAAAAATACGACTGGCTTATTTTCCCGTTTAGTCATATTGGTTTGTGTGTGTTAATTGGGTGCTTATGTATACTTCAAAGTTCATTGAGTATAGACTACTTAACTCACTTTTCTGTCAAAATGTTACAATGGGGCTGGCTAATTTTAATAATTGGTTTAAAGGTGTATACTTATGTTATATAAATGACTTGATGATGTACCTTGGCATGAAGAGTAGTAATCAAGGAATTTAAAAAGGGGAATGGGTACTCGCCGCGCTTTTGATTTCACTGCCGTGTAAATGCTCCAACATTTTAACAGGTGCCTCACTTCGAGAGTCTTTGCAACGAATTAGCGGGGAAATTGGCGTAGTTTGATCAGAGCAAGTTGCAATACACGCTACTTGAAACTCAGACACGGTTGTGAATCAAAATGTACACGCTGTTTATGCGTCAAATGAAGATTTTATGCAATCTGCCTGGATATCAAGCCAAACTCTGAATATATCCGGAGGTACAATAACTCTGCACTATGAGCGACACAAGATGGCGGTGTATCCCGATTCCCTATAAAAATTCCTTGGCAGTAATACATTTGCTATACAATGAATTGTGCATCAAGCATTATGGATTATTGGAAGGTAAATAACAATACATTTGCTACAAAATATATTTAAGCTTGTATGTTTGTTTATTTGACTACCGTATCCCGGGGGGGGGGGGTTCTTACTGACAAATGGTATATGGGGGTGCTCAAAGGTTTTGGGTGTATTTTCGTAATTTTTGGTATATTGATGGGTGGGATTTCGTCACAGACCCAATGTGCCCAATTTCAAAATTGGGTGTATTTAGGAAAATTTTGCCGAAAATTGGGTGCTTTTTTGCTAGAAAAATGGTAAAGAGATAGGTCACAAAATCATGCTTTTTGAGCTATAGAGATGGTCAAAATTCTGTAGTCTACTTTGAGCATCCTCGTACAATTTTTTTAAGACCCCCCCCCCCCCCGGGACCGTTCTGCCCCACAAAGTAAAAACGCGGTATGTGCTTTTATAAAGCAAAGCAGATACTTCCTATCAACATGCAATTTCACTTCAATCCACTCCCATACTAAAAAGTTGTATGTTTACATGTTGGATATAGTAGATACTTCTTTAATTTATGAAAGAGAATTGATCATCTGCTCATTTGTGCAGGATTTCTTCAAGAACAAAGGAAGTAACTTGCAATATATCTGCAATACACATACTGCGTTTTTACTTTGTAGGGCAAAATTCGACTACTGATTTTCTGAATGTGCATCACCGTAAAGATGAAAATATAGTCCACCTCCAAACAAGTAGTTGACTTTGTTAGACATTGTTAGATAATTTTCCTAGCATATAGTTGCAGAGGGGAGCTCGTGGAGTTGGGAAGTTCTTGTAATGACTGTTTAAATATAGCAACAATGTACTATAACAATTATCTAACAATGACTAAACAAGTCAACAACAAGGTCAAATGTGACAGTATGATTAGGATATTGACATGGAAATGCTATTTTAGTGATGTGAAAACATTTTCAGAAATTTGTATGCATTCATATCTAATAAATATAATTAACAGAAGGGAGCTATTGGAGTTGGGATGTTCTTATTCTGGCGTATTCATTTGGTCGTGACGTCAAAATGACGAGTGACTCCAAATAAAATAACTTCAATACCGAGTTGAGACCAAATAAAATTTCGCGCTAGATTGCACATGTATTGAATTGCCATATACATTGCATCGAATGTTTGTTACCGGTTCATAATTTAAATTTGATGGCAAATATTTGGTGACGTCACAACCAAATGTTTGGTAGCGAAAATTTTGTTTGGAGGCCGACTATGTTTTCAGCCTAACTGTTGCATTATTTCATACCAAAGTGCCTGATCAGATTGATTCACTTCGACAATGCTTTAGTCATAGAATATGATACGATAAATACCGTAGATTGCCAGTATATGGCACACTTTTTCGGTTTCTGTTTTGCTTCACCGTGACATTGTTGCTGATAAACTGTGACAAATTATTATCAATTCTGATTTAGATGAATGTAACTTGCATTTTAGCATCTGTTTAGCCAATCATACCTGTTGCTTTTGTGGGAAATGCCATTAACATGACTTGCCATATACTGGCACTCTACATAGACTGTATGTAGATTGCTATAGCATAGTCCCATCATTGGTACAATCACTTTTATATAAGTTTACCAAAATTATTATCCATGTCGCCAAGATGTTCATAACACCCTTAAAACATATAAATGCCCTGTGTCATTTATAATAAGTTCCACAGTCTCTTGTGACACAATCTTCCACAATCCTTTACGCACCATTTCTTGGATGTCAGCATCCAACTTTCCATCTTTAAATCTTTCAAATGTGTTCTTGGTGACACCGCCCACAGACGTTACTATTGCGCCTCCTGTGAAAAAGAAAATAGTATAATATTCATTTTCTTTCCAAATTTAGTTTGGCAAGCATATATATTCCAGTGACCTAATTTATGCATTTAAAAATTAAAAGTATGCAGTAATTAGTAATCATTTCAACAAATTTGTAAATAAAATTAAGTAATTTCTTTGTCCTTTGAACAGGGCACTAATAAGTTTGGTTGTCCTCCACCACCCGCCCCTAATTTTTTGGAACTGGAAAAAAGTTTTTACTGTACAAAAGTATACCACGCCTAATTTTCGGATTTCCAAAAAGTTTTTTTTTTCTTTGAGAATTTTGATCTTTTGAAAATATTTTTAAAGTTGTTGTTTCCATTTTGTTTCCATTTTAATACTGCTTATAAACTTGTATAAAGAGTTTTTTTTCGTACAGTAGCCTTATTTGCATCTTTATAGAGGCCATATTTGGTGTAGCTTTGACTTCCATTTGAAAAATAAAATTTAAAAAAAAATCTGCCCGCCCGCACTTGCTCAAAAAAAGGTTGTGGATGACAACCAAACAATATATTTTTTTGGCCTTAATCTGATTCACAAAAAAATAAAATTCTTATTTTTCTTCGGGACACCCCCCTCATTTTGTTTCTTTTAGGATCAGAATTAATCCTGCAAAGTTTTTAAAAAAATCGAAAAAAGGGGCGCTACCGGCTGTTGGAAGTTTTGTGTACAAAGTCTATGGAGTTTTGGAGAGATCATTTTAAATCACTTTTTTCACTTTGTTGAAATTTTGTCTGGTATGTACAAATTATGGAGGTGTTAGGGATGAATCTTGCTTTAATAAAACCTAATTACCTTTATAAAACACTCAAGTTCATTGTGGGGTGTAATTACCAAAAATGTAAAAAACCTTGCAGAGGGAGTTTTATTCATGAGCAGATCAGCAGGGATTTCCCTAGATTGTTTATATATCTTGGGAATCCCCCTAGGGGAAAAAGGCAATTTACTGAAAAATTAGGGAATTTTATTCAATTTTCCTTATTGTTTCATTGCCAGATATACTCAGTAATTTTAGCTTTCCAAAAAGAATTAATGACTTTTTTGATGACAAAGAGAAGAGCCAAAATCCCCATCGGACTTTGTACACAAAACTTCAACAACCGGAAGCAACCCCTAAATATTTTCGATTTTTTTTTAAATTTTGCAGGATTGATCCTGAACCTAAAAGAAACAAAATGAGTTTTTTTTTTGTGAATCGGCTTAATCAGCATCAATAATTTGCATTTATATTTTTCAAGCGCCGTTTCCAAGCCTACAAACTTACTAAACAATTAAATGAACAAGTGAGTATATTTGCAGAAAAGGATACCGTAAAGTGCCAATATGGCACATCATTTGTGTCCCGCCGCGGCAAAAGGATGCAGTTGTCGTCTCCAACATGTACCTCATTGTAGCATATCATATGTATACTAGTTGTATACATCAGATATGCTACAATAAGCAACATGTACGAGCCGACAACTGCATCCTTTTGCCGCAGCGGGACACATTTTGCTCCAAAACATGGCATTTACCACAAAACCAACAGATATGATTCGCTAAACAAATGCTAAAATGTTAATTTGCATTAGTCTTAACAGGGGTGTGATTCTTCAGGATTTTTCCTGATTTCAGGATTTTTGGTGTAGATTTCAGGATTTTTTTGTTTTCAGCCCAATCTGGGTCATTCTAGACCAATTTTACGCTGGTTTTTCAGGATTTTTTACAGCAGCGTGGATTTTTTCCCAAAAGGCCAATCACACCCCTGTCTTAAATCATAATTGATGATAATTTGTCACAATTTATCAGCCATATTGTCATGTGCAATGAAGCAAAACAATTAAACAAAAGCTGGAAAAACGTGCCATATATTGGCATTCTACGGTATTTCCGTACCTGGTTTAACAACACGTATCAACTCTGGAAAGCAGTCTTGATTGAGATGTCCAAGAGCTAATCCCCCTGATAAGAGCAGCCCGTCGTATGCATCTGAATACAAAAGTAGACAAAACTTGAGATAATCCTACTGTAGAATCATATTTCCAATATTACTGTGACACTTAAATTCGTTTTTTTTTTCAAGCAATTGCATATTATGCACAAGCTGTTTGATCAGAATTTAGCTTAAAGGCACATGTAACAAGGTACCGTAAGCATGGTAAGTATTGGAATAAAGACTGCGCGTGCAGAATGAAGACTCACCAGGTATACACTGTATGCAGCGCCCCAAGAAGGAGCATTCGCACAGGGGACCAACGGCTTAACGTGACTATCCGAACCACGGAGCAATTAGAGTAAAGTTTCTTGCCCAAGAAAACAAGGAGACGTAAACCGCCTGGCCCGGGGCTCGAACCCGCAACCTCTGTATTACGAGACCCGTGCTCTAACCGCTCGGCCACGCTGAAGCGGCACTGTTTAAAATTTGATGGAATTGTCATTGTATATATGATTTTACTATACATGTACCCCATAAATATTTATTAGGAAACCACGAAATACAATTGGTCAGTTAAAGCTGATGCGCATAACAGCATTATGCCTACTTCCCCAGAGTGCACGTAACGCCCACGCAGGGAAGAAATTGAGAAACTATCGCACCCCTCACAGCTATTTATTACAAGCGATTTCAATCGGTTTCATTGATGCAATTAACAAGCTCAGAGTCCTAATTAGATGACGTCAAGCTGTACACGTATAACGGTTTACTATT
>JXSR01S027930.1:17181-27850 GCA_000969725.1 Ophiothrix spiculata | reverse complement strand
TTTTTGATTTTCATGCCAAATAAGGTCAAAAATTCACTTTTTTCCATTTTTGGCCATTTTTTGACCTTATTTGGGATGAAGATCAAAAAATTACTTCTAGGTTGCCAGATTATATACGCTGCTGTACAAGGAGATACAGCAAGGTGTTGCTATCAATTTAAACAAAATTCTAGTCAAAACCATTAAGACCCATTCTTTCTTAAAATTTGCAGGAATGTGATGTCCAGCCAAGAAGTTATAGACTTTGTTTCAGAGCGGATTGGCCAGGAGGACGAGGATGGTGAAGCCTACACATTATCTGGCATAGTTGAAGAGGTATGGTTTCGAAAAGTTATAAAAGATGGTTCTCTATTTATGCACAGGGTCAAGTGCTTATCTGTGCCCTTAAAATAAGTATTCAAGAATAGAACCGTTTACACTACAGTGTGTCTCAATAAAAATTGTGCAAGTTTAAAAGCGCCCTCTCTGGCAAAACCAAAAGATTAGGGTAATATAATGGTACATTACTGTAAAGGCAAAACTCCAAGCTTCTAAATTTCGTTTGTTTCATTACTTTTTGTCTTTGTAAACTAGAGATATGCTTCATTAAACACACATTTTGAAAAACCCATTTGTGCCACTTTTCAGAAAACTGATTGAACATTGTTTTTTGATATTCAGTGCCTTTTTATGTTAATAAAACTGTTCATTTGTAGGACCAAAATGTACAAATTACTGAATATCATTAATCATGAATTAATCTTGAACTTGAAGTGTGATAATAAGTGATAAGCTGTCCATTCATATGAATGAGTCACTTAGCAATATTCAATAGGGATTCAGAATGTTAATAAGAAGAATGGTGGTGAATGAACTTGAAAAGCTGTTATCTTTAACCTTCGTGTTCATCTTTTCAAACGAGATTACATAAACATCCTCAACAAATATTATCAATGGAAGAAAAGAGGTTTAAAGTCCGGAAAGCATTGGAGATGCTTGCTCATTCGGACTTTAAGCACTCTTAAAGAATGGCAGTGCGAGTGCAGTTTACGTTTGATGAACGAGTCTTCATGGTAGGCCTTCTGAAATGTCATGAAACTAGACATCCTAATGATGTTCTTAGGCAATTCATAATATCCTATCCGAATACACAGACTCCTTGGAATACGCCTGTCAGTCGTTATGCCAAGTATTTAGCTTCGGTGACAAGTACGAACTTAAATAAAGGAAATTCTGGTAGACCCAGAAGTGGAAGATCGCAGCTAAACATTGATGAAGCAATAGTTGTTCTTCATGATTCTATGATATCTAACATCAGGAAGAATCCCTTTGCCAAATATTTAGTTAACACCCAGCAGAGGTTTCTCTCAGATGTATTACGTGCTTTAAGTCAGAATGAGCAAGCATTTTCAATACTTCCCTATTGAATATTGCAAAGTGTCTTACTCATATGAATGGACAGCTTATCACTTATTATTACACTTGAAGCTCAAGATCAATACATGATTAATGATATTGAGTAACTTGTACATTCTTGTCCTACAAATGAACATTTTTATTTACAGAAAAGGCACTGAATATAAAAAACCAATGTTCAATCAGTTTTCTGAAAAGTGGCACAAATGGGTTTTTCAAAATTTGTGTTTAATGAACCAAATCTCTGGTTTGCAAAGACAAAACGTAATGAAACAAACGGTATTTGAAAGCTTGGAGTTTTGCCTTTACACTGATGTACCATTACCCTTGTCTTTTGGTTTTGCCGCAGAAACGGTTTTAAACTTGCACAGTTTTTATTGAGACACACTGTATAACAACTTTTATAATAATCACAAATTAAAGCAGTAATCACTTTGCTCAATAACAAATATGGCAAACATTTGGTTTTGATTATTGCTGCAGTCTTACAGGTTTTAGTTGTTCCAATGTTGTTAATTTACTGGTAAATTAAAAACTGGTAAATTACCGGTAGATTAAGAAAATTAAGTAAAATATAATAATTGGAAAAAATGGAAACAATTTGAAAAAACATTAAAAAAATTGCATAGTTTACTTATTTTACTTTAACCTTTTGAACCCTGGCCATTCCACATGTACAGTACCGCTGACCCGGACCAACCCGAAAGTTTAAAAACACAATATAACCCCTAAACTTACTTGGATTTTGATTTCTCTTGGTTTACTTTTTCATTACCGGTAGATTAAGAAAATTAAGTAAAATATAATAATTGGAAAAAAATGGAAACAATTTGAAAAAACATTAAAAAAATTGCATAGTTTACTTATTTTACTTTAACCTTTTGAACCCTGGCCATTCCACGTGTACAGTACCGCTGACCCGGACCAACCCGAAAGTTTAAAAACACAATATAACCCGTAAACTTACTTGGATTTTGATTTCTCTTGGTTTACTTTTTCATTTTACAGTAGTCTGAAATATTCCAATAACCAGCATTCACAAAAGAATATTATTTATGGCGACCAATATATTTGACATTAATGTAGTCTATGGGTAAAGCCACATTTGTTGAAAATTGTGATCAAATTTGCAAAAATATGTGGAATTTGTCACTTCTGTCGAGTCAATAAGAGCAAATTGACCCATCAACCATGGGTTCAATGCTTCGTTGATGTCTTCTTATATAAATAAGACCATTGAAATCTGTAATGACCCATGCATGTTGACAGACACATCAAGTTCCTGACACGTGACCTTGAAGCCGGTAAACCGGCTCATCGGGTATACGGTACATGTACACGTGAGCCGAATACCGGCTCGTCGGATTCAAAGGGTTAATAATTTAGCACTTTTTAGGCAGGCAATTTATTACCATATAAATAAACGATAAATTACTTATTTTTATCACTGATTTTGAAAACAATGCATTTTTTATGTCTCTTAAATGTTACAGCTCTTTGATGCCTGTCTTGCACCAGATACCAGCGGGGATGGAACAGGTTGCGATAACATGACATGCGTCATTGTCCAATTCAACCAAGACACAAAGAAGGTCTCCGTAGGATCAAAAAGGAAAACCACGGATGATACAAAGGAGAAGGAGGAGAGCGCTAGCAAACGAACCAAATCAGATAGTTAGTGAAGTGGCTACTGTCCAGTACTAGCAATAAATATAGGATTACGTCTCGGAATAAATGGGGTCTGAGGTCTATTAGCCCTAAGTATGATTGTGGCCAATGAAAGAAACCACTACAGGAGTTCAACCTCATCCCCTTGTTTGTACGAAAGGTATTTGGAGCCCTGGGTTGGGATGTTGGTATTGATTGACCTGTTGCTATTGTGTATAGACTTGGAGCTTTGTTGAAAAATGACATTGAATTAATTGATTATTCAAATGATCAAACGTACTCAGTCAGTGGCTGTCAGTGATAAAATGGAAGTTTGATGAAATAAGATAAGATTGAAGCTGAATTCATACTTGGGACAAAAACCCAAAAGCATGGAGCATATGTACACTTGTGATGTTTTCAACTTGCCGATAGATAGGTATTGAACAACAGCGCCACTTGGCGTCAGCGCAAAGCTGATTGAGAGGTGCTGAACTTTTGTTGCATTTTGATTTCATTTGAGTGTGATTCAATTGGGGCGAGCATTTGTATTCAATATTATTACAAGAAATGCATCTGCTCAAAACAGAAGTGGTTTGAGTATAAATTCAGCCTTAGTCATTGACTGTGTGCGATCCCCTAATAACACACAAAATGATCTGATGTGTTAGGCAATTCTATGACCTTATTTAAGGCTAAAAAAAGAAACAAGTTTGTTTCTGGTAACCCGTGCACGTTTCTGTTAAGTTACATATTTCCCACATTAATTTTTTTTTTCATATTTCGTATCAAAAATAAATCTTTATTTTTGATAAATAAAACAATTCTGTAAAAATGCTTACTGGAGACTTGCGTAAAAAACTTTAATTACAATTAATCGTACATATGTGAGAGCCAGCGAAATATTTAGCACTTCTAAGATACTGGCTCGAAACTGTGGTCCACAACCATATTACCCGATGCAGAATTTACAGTCATACAACGGTCGAACAAGTAAGAATATATATGTGCTCTTGAAATAAAAGTTTGGGTCAAATTAATATGATTCATGTGTGTTGATGTTCCTGGCTTTACACTCTGAATATCAGCCGATCAAGTAAGCATTTTTTGTAAAATAAAAAGAAAACAAGAAAAATAGCATATCGCATTGCATTTTTCGAAAAGTAAAAAATAACAAGTATCGCATTGTACTTTTCAAGCATGTTACCAGAAACAAACTTGGTGTGTTTTTTTTTGGCCTAATGCCTAATTGTTCACTGCAAGTGAGTGGTCTGCTCAATCTACGAGAGTCCAAGAATTTTCTGCCCTCTGGTTGTCTTTCTGGTGCTCCCAGCCCTGTTTCCCTGCTTAAGCATGTCAATGTATACCAGGACTGGTTGGTCTTTTTAGTCTCCTGTCCTCTGTGACTGCTTGTATGGTGCTTCTAGCAGGGATATAACTTTTCAGGAAATTTCCCAATTTATTAAAAATATTGTACCATCCGGAAATCCTGTGTACGTAAGAATAGAAAGTGGTCTGTTTGAAGGCATTTCAGTAAGCTTTAACGTTTGTGTTACATCCCAGTTCTAGTCGGTGATCCCCAGTCCTGTTTTGTAGCTTAAGCATTTCAATGTAGGACTGGTCTTTCTAGTCTTCTGTCTGTGACTGCCTGTATGGTGCTTCTAGCAGGGATGTAATTTTTCAGGAAATTTCCCAATTTATTAAAAATATTGTACCATCAGGAATTTAAACCGTAGGAAGTTGCCTGTTTGAAGACATTTTAGTAATTTGTTACCCTTGTGTTACATCCCAGCTCTAGTCAGTGACCCCTTTGATCACATGGATATATATCAGTGGTGGCTGTTACTGCTGATCTTCTACATGGTGTTAAATTATAATTTTGCTCTTTAGGTGTCAACGAGATTAACCAACACAATGATGATGTGGCCTCACAAAATAAGCAGAAAGTTTGACCAAATGGCCTTGAAAGTGAAAAAATGATGGTACGGTACTTTTTTGTGTGATGATGTAAAACATATTCATGCATGCTCTTTTAATCTTTACTTAAAGTTTGAAAACCAGAATTGTTGGTAGAAGTTTGAATGTCTGAGAATAACACAAAATGTAGAACAAAGTATTTTTGAAGTTAGGATTCACCCCATCCTGCTCATGGCTTTTGTGCAACTTCTTTTTTGAGGACCCTAACAGTTACCATCAACTATTTTTATTTTATGACAAATATAATCACTATGCACACTACTCTGCAGGGTTCTATAAGTTACAAATTTTTACTGCCAACTCTGAATATAATACTTATTTTTTCAGGAGGAAAAAATATCAGGGATATTGATATCAGGTAAAGATAAAAGTTGAAACCGAAGCTTATTTTCTAACAGCCGTAATGCCCATCTCCCGTTCCACTGTTATACTGTGTATATGTTTGTGGGAGGTCCGTCACTTCTCTCGCACAAGGAGTCTGATTTACCTTCCCAGTATGTTTAACATACTATAGTCATCTGAAAAAAACCTTTTCATTTTGGGCGGGACCAAATCACATCGTGCGTGAACAACAAATCGATCATCAATCCGCACAGCAACAGAACGGACAAATCACGTCAGCTCACAAGTATTCGCCTGGGTTGTGTTTGAACTTTAACCTTGGTGCACAAGACGCGTAAAAATGAAAAGGTTTTCTTCAGGCGACTTAATACCCATTTCTGTCACCTGGAAAGGGAGGAACATTGTGTATTAATTGTCTTGCTCTAGGACTCAACACTGTAGTTGCTCTGTATGGTTTTCTCTGTCAAATGTATAAGTAGAACCACATGTGATTTGAAAAATTTGTCCATCAAATGTGTGATGTTTTTGGGAAACTTACATCTTAGTTTTTCAATAGGTCTCAAACAGGTCACACATTTTTCAAGGGCTAGAATTTCAGCAGAGGCAAATTACATTCTTATGAACTGTAAAATGTTTTATTCCAACCAGGAGAAGGGTCCAAAGACACTAACAAACTCAATCAGGGAGACTTTAAATGGAATCATTGACCTCAGCAGAAATTCTACCCCTGATTTTGGAGATATTATAAGTACCATGTAGGTTTCAGCAGGTATTTGTTCCCAGATCAAAATATTACTAGGAAAACTTTGTGACCGATAAAAGCTACTTGTTTCTAATTTCATAGGTCTCCAACAATTCACATTATACCAGGTGTCCCCCAAAAATGGTAACATGTTGAAAAATGATTGTTTGCAAAAAGTATAGCAGTTGGAGCAATGAAACTTTGCCAATATTATAATACATCTCTCTTCTAAATTTTGAGACCACAAGCATATAATGTTAAGTTATCAATAAAGGTAGATATGGTACTTTGCCAGAAACACATTTATTCCAAATTTAAAAAATTGTAAACATGTTCATTTAGTATTATTTTATGTGCAACTTTTTCTCATTTTCCTTGTATTGTTCAAAATCAAGGTCTCAAGATATTAAAGGAGCATGGTCCGATTGGTTCAAATTTTTTTCAAACTTTTTGAGATTTTGGTGTCAAAATATTGCTCATATTTTTCTCATAATCCCAGTGAAATATCTCAGCTTAGTTATGTTCCGTTTTGGAGATATATTTGAAAATGTGTCCAATTATGGTAACCATAATTAATTTTACACAGTAGCGAATAGGCAGCTCCAAAATACAAAATTGTTCATAAAATGAAACAGTTTGACTGATTAATATAAGCTGAAATTTGGAACTTAAACCTATTTAGTGGTCATTTTTCATAAAATTTCAAAAATTGGACCAAGCTCCGTTAATGATAGATAAATTTATGTTGTGAGAAAGAAATAATTACTTTATCAATGATAGATATTGGTAAACATAATAGAATCATTTTCGTTTTAATTGAGGACCCTAGAACCAGAAGGGGTTTAAGTCACATGAGTACAAACTGAGAAAATGGCACAAACATCATATCATTTGTGTTGTCTTGAATGATATTGCTGTATCTCGCAGTGACTCTTATGCATGCTCTGATCATCAAATTACTACAAAATTGTACAGAATGTAGAAATGAGAATTCTGTAGCAGGAAATTGACACAACTCAATTTTCAAGATTTTGTGACATAACCCCCTTTTAGTTCTAAGGTCCTCAATTGTTAAAGAATCAATGTTACACTTGGAAACTTGAACATGCTTATTTCAGCCACAGTTTGATTGACAGAGTCAATTTAAATAACTCCCCCTGGAATGTGTGGAATGAAAGTATCGCTAATTTAATTGCAAATGCAAAAGGTTTGCATATTAAAATTACATTAAATAAGCAAGTTTACTATTTTTGTGAAATTTTTGAATAAGTGCATTTCTGACATGGGTAATAACTCAAAATATAATAATGCTGTTTTTGCAAATGATTATTTTTCAACATGACCATTTTTGGACACAAGACACACATCAAGATAATGTACATTTGTCACCATTTGACCGGATCCCTAGATCAGAAGTGTATTATGTTTTGTAAATATTACAGTTTTAGAGACAAAATCCAATAATGAAATATGTACAATATTTTGTAATTCAAAATTTGCTACATCCCACCCAATTGTATCCAATTTTGGAAGAAAAAAGTGTATTTTTATATATTTTGAATTCAAGTTAAATGAAACCTTTGAACGAATGTATTTAATTTAAAAACAGAAATTGTAATGAGTTTGGAAATGGCGATAGTTAGTTGTAAATGGTATACGTATAATATTTCCCTCTAGACAAATTAAGTTTAAAGGTGAAATGGCTGTTAATTGCTATAGTTTTTGACAATGTATTAGGGCCGAGGTATTGCATCTTTGGATTTTTGTGTAGACAAACTTGGTACCTATAATTTTGATCAACACCATATAGGCTTGTGTGTATCTTATCACGGTAAAACTGCATTAGACGTAACTTGAACTGTATGTTTGACTTGCGTATCAGTATGGTGGGCATGTAAGTTGGATCATATTTACCCATGGATGGGAATAGCCTAACATTAACAATTCATGTCTATTTTGTGATGATCAAATTAGAGATTTGTAAATCTGATTTCAGACACAAATCGTGTCTATGTCTCAAGCTGCATGTATTACAAAGTGCAAGATTCCACAATTTCTCTGTAATTGCCCATTTTAATACTGATTCTTTACTGATTTTCAAACTTGTTAGACCTAGGTGCTGGTGTATGTTTGGACTCAAAATTATTTTAACTCAAGAGCTGGGTGGAAATTAATCCTTTGAACCCGATGGGCTGGTATACTGGTGTAATGATAACCATGAGTCCGGGTCTAATTGAACTACACGGAATAAGTCGCAATCGATGATTTATTGATCGCACATGTACAAGTACGTTCTACACAATTTAATAGTAGCTAGGACATTTCAGTCACACGGACGCTGTAGTTCATTACACCGGCTCACGTGTACATGTACCGTATACCCGATGAGCCAGTTTACCGGCTTCAAGGTCAGGTGTCAGAAACTTGATGTGTCTGTCATCGACATGAGTATTTACAATTTTCAGTGGTCTTATTTATATCGGAAGACATCAATGAAGCTTTGAACCCATGGTTGATGGGTCATTTTGCTCTTATTGACTCGACAGAGGTGAAAAATTCCACATATTTTGCAAATTTGATCACAGTTTTCAACAAATGTGGCTTTGCCCATAGACTACAACATAAATGTCGAATATGTTGATCGACATAAATAATATTCTTTTCGAATGCTGGTTATTGGAATATTTCAGACTAATGTAAAATGAGAAAGTAAAGCAAGGGAAATCAAAATCTAAGTAAGTTTAGGGGTTATATTGTGTTTTTTAACTTCCGGGTTGGCCCGGGTCAGCGGTACAGATACATGTGGAATGGCCAGGGTTCAAAGGGTTAAGAGTGCCATTTAGTTTTGTCCACCGCCACCCAGTGTTGCTACAAACCTGACTACTACTATTATGGTTAAAAAAAACCTTTGTGCACTTTGACCAAACACAAAAATAATACAGGGGTTTGTTATAATCCTTATGAAATAGTGTTGAAGATGTCCACAATATAACTCAGTAATGTGTGAATTTTTGAGAATATTTTTGAATTGAACTTTTTGTAGTCCAAATAAATGTTGGCAATATTAATTGGTGTGAAATACCCAGTATGCCATGGGTGCACACACTTGTATGACAATAAGAGTTGAAATTTGCAGTGCTTTATGCACTTATCACTTGTAACTCTGGCCCCCGGGTACCCGGGCGCTAGCGGGGAATGCGCCCGATCTCGTTCATCACAATTTGACGAGTCCCCGCCTAACACTCTGCCGACTTCCCTGTAGGGCGGGGCATCCTCAAATCTTAGTCACCGACGAAGTCCCGGCCCCATACCACAGGGAAAGGGCTAAAATTTCATAGATTTACAGCTATTTCGGTCCCGGTCAAATTCCCCGCCTTAATGGTCACCATCAAGCCACCGCCGCATCCCCGCACGCGTTCCCCGCCTTGCGGGGACATCAGCACGCACAACTTCCCCGCACGAGCATGACGAGTTCCTCGCTAGTGCCCGAGTACCCGGGGGCCGGAATTACAAGTGATAGGTGCATTATAGCCTCAAGTCTGTGCACATCACAGAGATGCATATGTGATGACTAGCCCCGAAAAGGGGGACTTTGCGACAGAACACTTTTCAATAAACAAGTGAAAATAGGCAGCAAAAAATATAGAAAATAATAAGGATTTCCAGCAGATTTTCTGTTGTAAAATGTGTTCGCCTTGATCAATTTTAACAAGTAAGATGTCATTTTAAAGCCTAGAAAATGCTGCAATAGATGAAATAAAAAAACAAAATTGATATTATCTACTAAGTCGTCCCCCCTTTCGTGGTGAGCCATCACATATGTTTAACATCACAGAGATCTGTATGTTTTGTATATATAATAGGAGAATAGGTTTCAATATTCCCAAGTATTTTGTCATGAATTTTCACACTCACAAAAAAAATGTTGTTCAAACCAAACCCAGGGGCAAAAATGTTGTTCAAACCAAACCCAGGGCACTATAATCTATAAATCTTGAAGTATGCAAAAAGCAGCCGATTTACACACATAAACCAATGTGACCGTACGCAGAAATAAATCAGTCCGTACTTTTCGAATCATAACAAGTTACCCAGTCAAATGAACTTATTTTAAAGATTTGTCCATGTAGTAGCAACAAAATTAACTAAAAATAATACCGAAATCATGAAAGATTTACGTACCAAATGTATTAATATGCAGTGATTTGGTCTTAATCAATCATTGCTAGTCTAGCTCTTACACAATACAAAAACAACACTTTACAATGTTGTAGAATACAAGGGATATTCTTTGGATCATGTAACAGAGTCTGATTGCTTGTTGCATACTTCAGGGTTTATTGATTATATGTTTGTTGTCTGGTTAGGTAGTTCTAACATTGTGACCACAAGTCAGAAAGAATGGAACTGGTGTAAATAATAGTGTTATTTTAAACCTGGAGTTAAAGAAAAAAATTAAACACCAAAAGATTAGAATTTATCAATATTTCTGAATCAAATATATGACCTTTGGTTTCATATTCCAAACTCTTCTGCAGAATGGTAAACACAGTTGCCAAAAAGGTT
>JXSR01S027929.1:4751-21438 GCA_000969725.1 Ophiothrix spiculata | reverse complement strand
TAAAAATTGGTTGATTAAAAATTGCACAACATTGCATATAAATTATGAGTTGATTAAAAATGACATTTAATATTAGGTTGGTTAAACACTGAAACATATCACGGTGATAAAAATAAAATAGAAATACAAACGTTGGTTAATTAAGCATTTTTCTTAACCAACAACAGATTAAACTTAAACTTCCCGCCAAGAACAAACGTTTCTGAAATATTTTGCAGACAAATTGTTCAATTGTGGATTAAATCTTAATCAGTGTTGACACTTGAATCAAATTTTGTTGGTAAAATAATCTATTTCGCACAATGTTTATTAAAATATTGGTCACATGTCCAACATGAAAGCGAGGCGCAGGTGACAGTCCAAGATGGCCGGATTTGAAGTGGTGACAGCGTCGCTCGAAGAGTGGGGATTACTAGTAACATACACAGCAGGATTGCTATTTTTGTAGTTACACCGTCGCACAGTAGCCGCATTGCGCCAGCTCCGTTCCAGCACTGCTACTCCGCAACGGCTGAACTGCGGTGCAATTGCCGAGTGCATTCACTGTTACACTGATAGTGGGCAACCACTGGAGTAGTAACTACATGAGGCCCAACATGTTGGCTACAGCAGTGGCAACTACAGCTTACAACCAAAGTTACCCCCTGAAGGGTTCTGGCAATTGCCTAATTTCAGACTCCCTTGATCATTTTAAGCCAGGGGTTCAAGTTTGCTTGTTTAATTGTATTGGAGATTTAAAAATTATAATAATAACCAACAAATGGTTAAAATTTTAACCAACAAATTGTTTTTAGTTTAACCAACATCACATTGACCAATATTTAGTTTTAACCAACCCCAATATTAAGTAACCAACAAATGATTACAATTTTAACCAACAAACTGTTTTTAGTTTAACCAACATCACATTAACCAACATTGAGGAAAATGAATTATCCAACAATTGATTAAAAGTTTTAACCAAACACATATTAAATTTTAACCAACAGCCGTTGATTACTGTTTTAACCAACAAATGAGTGGTTCACTAGGTAATCCTGGGTTGATTAAAATTTTAATCAACAAGATTAAAAATTTTAATCAACGTTTTAACAGTGTATGTGAAACTTGCAGAGTACCAGGTCGATTTTGATACCCTATATTGCAAGTCTCGAGACTGATCCAGGTCTCATCTTTTTGGTAACGCGGGTGGTTACCCGGTCAGAATACCCAGTTACCCCCCCCGGGGAGTCAACAAGTTTACAGTTGGCAAAAACACAAATACTTTGATCAAAAAGTGTCTTTACAGTATTTACAGTGCAAGTATTTTCCTTCTAGAATTCTCTTTAAAGTATTCACCAAATGCCACTAATTCAATTCCAAATATTCAAAATCTTTCAGCTTCTCAGGGGGGAACATCCCCCTCAGACTCCCCTGTGCAAATGTCTTCTTATCTGTCTAGAATTCTCATTAAAGTATTCAAAAATGCCACGAAATCAGTTCAGTTCAAAAAATTCAAAACCTTCCAGCTTCTGAGGGCAGAACATCCCCTCAGACTCTCCCCTGAACAATGATGATCTTCATATCTGCCTAGAATTCCCTTTAAAGTATTCATCAAATGCTACAAAATCACTGAAATTAAAAAAAATCGAAATCTCTCAGCTTCTGAGGAGGGAACACACACGTGCATCGTGCGTCGTCGGTAGAAGACGTGACTGCTGAAAAAAATATCAGACTCAGGAAATTCGTACGTTCATGTTAAAGACAATCAAATCTTGCAAAAAATACTGGCTCAACATAGACAATGTGTCTACACTAATGCAAACCCCGAGGAAAGGATTGGGGTTGCAGCTGATATTTGTACCCGGGCAACCACCCAAGTTCCGCAGGTTCCGAAGGTAACCCTATGCGAGACCAAAAATTGGCAGAAATGGGTGAAATGATACCTTATATCTGAGATCATAAATCTACCATCTGTTCAAATGGATCTGGAACCATACCTGTTTAAATGAATACCCTATCTGAGACCATATGCAAATGTGACAAAATAATTGTTAAAAGAAATCATAGGTAAAATGTACCTGTACTCAATTTGAACAATTTTTCAGAAGTGTTCCTATAGTACATATTTGAATCACTTTTCTGTATGGGCAATAAACATGATAAGGTACCATTGTCATTAATTCAACCGTTCTTTCTTGTGAGAACAGGAAATCAATGTGGGCCGAGTCTTATACCCCTCAGGGACTTGAAAGCCACATTTGATACCTAATGTGAGACTTGCAGGGTACCAGGTTGGTTTTTTTAAACCTTCAGGTCTCACCTTTTTAGTAACGCGGGTGGTTACTCAGTCAGAATACCCAGTTCCACCCCTGAATGTTACTCCTTCAAACAGTAACATGAATGCGACTGCCAATTTTAAACATCACAGGGAGAAGGTCCCGGGGGCCACTCAAGTATAATGTTGCAGGCATAGCATGACCACGGCTTTTCAAAATGCCCCCTAAAGGGTGGAGGGTTCTAAAGCCAAAATATACCCTTTCCACCTATTCACACGCTAAATTGGGATTTTATGGACACTGTTTTCACTCTAGGGTTTGAAAAAGTACCCTATTTCTTGAAAATTGCACAAAATGGCTGTTTTTGATACCCTAAACGGTGTCACCTGATACACCCTTCAGTCCTCAAAAATAACCCTAATTCACCTTTTTCTTGGTCACGCTATGCCTGCAACATTATATTTGAGTGGCCCCCCTGGGGAGGTGGATGTGGGAGCATTTGAACTCATAATGGTTATTTTGTTTTTCACACTTGATGACCAATCTATTACCAGAAAGTTCAAATTTTTTATTTTTTGTAACATAAAAACAAGAATATAAATTTCATATTTACTTCAAAACTATATGTAGTTTATATTCCTTCCCTTATGCCACAAACTTACTGACCATCCCTTGTAGAAGGCGTGAACTTTCTATTCAGAAAAACATCACAAAGGCAGACTATATTTTGTCCTCAGATGATGACATAAAATAATGTTTTATTTCTTTTGAAATGTTTTTGTTTTAACATTGAAATGTTTTAATTTCTTTCGAAATGTTTTTGTTAATAACAATTGTGATCTCATGATTAATATTCAATGCTACACAAATGTTTAGTGGGTTAAACCCAACCAGCAGTTCATATTTTATAAAATATGCAAATTAGATACAGTTTCCCTGGCTTGATTGACAGCTATACCCGTCGTTTCTATCAGCATCGCGTAGTGCAACGCAATACAGTTAGTCCCGCACGCATATCAACAGTGTGCGCTTTGTAATACAACTATATGTTCCTAAAGCAATACAAGTTGGACTGGTAAAAGAGTTGCGTGATAATAAGACTTTTTTGTATCATATGGAAGATTTTGTATCACATAGAACTTTTAATTTGAAAGTTTATGCAATACGGAAATATCCTTTTTAGCTATTAATATTTTTCTAATATGTGATAAAAATATATACCGTACTGACTTTGATGATCTCAGGCTGGATAAAACTATGACCTAAAGTGACCAAAATAGTTAAACTTTAGTCACTGAAGGAACATAGTTTTAATCCAGAGATCTGAAAAATGTCAGTATTTGTTTTATATACTGTATTAATAAATTTTAGAATAATGTAATTTTTACTTGCCCAATGGCCTAATTTAGTAATGAATCTAATCCAAAATGCACACTATATGCTAGCTGTGAAAGCAAGTGATAGGCTATAAATGCTCGTAATAGATTGTGTGTGTAAGTTTGAGGCGCGTGTAAGTTCATGTGTGAAAGTTGTTTCACATATTTAAAAAATAACACAGCTATAGTTTTTCAGAAACCGTATATAGTATTTCAAAACCCGTAAATAGCCTTCAAACCCCGTAAGTAGTTTTTTTCAAAAGAATTATTTACGTTTTTTCTCAAGGTAGTTGAAACTTTTTGAAGTAATGTCATTTGTTTTCAACACGCTTAAATTTATTAATGCAGTATATAAATATAAACTTACTCTTCACCCATTGCACATTCTAGCATTATTTACACATAACATCTGATGACATGATTCATGATAAACAAAACAAAAAAATCAAATTACAGAGTAAAAAAGGCTCGAGAAAGTTGGAAAATTAAAAACTGTCTGATCCATCTATTTTCCATTGAACTATCTTAGTGTGGATTCATACTGCCATACATTCGGTACCGAATGTATACTTGTGACGTCAAATTCATTCGACACCGAATGAAACTGGATGACCATGCATAGTTGAAACAGATTAAATAGGCCGCTTGTAATCCAGAGATAGGATTGGACATTAGCAAAATATATCTTTATCCAGTTCATACCTTTTATTCGATGCCGAATATATTTTGACGTCACAAATATACATTCGGTGCTGAATGTATGAGAGTGTGAATCCACCTTATGACCACATAAATACAAAAGTATCAAAATATTTTTACTCATTTCAAGCAAAAACATTATGTTTCATGGCTTTCTCTCAAAGTTGACTTTGAATTTGAATGCTTGAAAGTTTTAAAGTGAATTTGATTTAACTTGGACATCCAAGCTGTGACATTCCTTTCATGTCTACTGTCATAATGAAATATTATGATCAGTCAGTAGTGCATTCCAACTCAGCTTGATTAATAAAAGTAGATTTATCGAAAGACATATTTCATTTATATCACCAACACCACCATTCCAGTTGGATGCATTATGAAGGTCCAAGATGCTTGAAACATAAATATGTAATGTGATAACCCCTGAGAAAAATATGCCACATTGACGGAGCAAATTTCAAATATTCAGATTAGTATCATTCAAAAGAATCAAATACCGTAGCTTCTTAACATTACTTTTTTCGCCAGATAAGTCAATATCTTTCATGCTCAAAAGAATCGTGAGCATGCGAATATGAAAATATTGCTATTAAAGAGTGTTGGTATTCCACACAAAAGCAGCTGTTTGAATGACACACTAATTCTTCACAGAGAGAGGGTGATAATAGTAAGTTTGTTTGCCCTCCAGTCTACGAGATTGACCGACTCAACACAGGTCATTTACACCAACCTTTTCATGCAAGTAATTAGTATCATGATGTGAGCCATTTTGGTCAGTAGAAATACCATTTGCACAGGTAAAGTGATGATATCTCTAAACAAGAAAGCCCACATAAGCTTCTACAAGCATGATCTCTTTGCTCAGTTATGTTCAAAGCATCTTGGACCATCAATGTTACGGAAGACGCAAGATATACATTTACATTTAATAGATTTAAACCACACCATTGCTTGCTTTATAAATATGTGATGTGTTGCCACAAAATGAGCAAAAGTCATCAAAATATGGTATTTAGGGATATTACCTATTCAAATTGACATAAAACAAAAGAAACTTTTGTAAGGTTTTAGTCAACAAAGACCATATCCACATTTGCCATTAATCTGCTTTGGTTATCTCAGATTGTCAGATGGTTGAATTTACGTTCAATTTATGATAACACCTCACATTTCACTGAATACGTTACTGTACAGGTAGCTAAAGCCTTATGCCATAACTTGTTCAGTAACAAAGTTAACAGGATCTCCATACACGCCAGTTTGATTCAAATATCCAAATGTCATTCATTAACCTGGAGGCCATTTCATTTGGCGCCCTCCCAAAATGTGTAGGTGAAGGTGAAAGACTTCTTGACCACCATTCTTTCCGTTATTGATGACCACTCTGTAACCCTCTTCAAGATCCATTTTCTCAGCAACTTTCTTGACAGTCAGCATGAGATGTCCTAGAAGCTGTAATGTAATACAAAAAAGAAAATTGAATCAAACTTGTAAATCATGTGTGGAGAACAAGGTTCCACCAACGCTGCACAGGCCCATCTTAGGACTACAGTCAATCTTCGAAATAAGCTCCCCGTTTCGGGTTTTTTTTTACTCATTAACGCGTGTTGTCAAGTAGTACTCTGCGCCGTACGTGACACACTGCAGGTTCTTGTCACGCCAAGTTCTTGTCACTGGGGAAAATTGACCAGTCAAAATGATCGTCATGCGTCAGCTGATTTAAATTGTGAATTATGCGTACGCACAGACTGCGTAGAAGCACTATTGTTTGAATATTCTGGATGCGATTTTCAGGGAGCTTATTTATAAGATAGACTTTATGGGTCATATTTTGCTTCGCCATACAGCATGAAAACTGAGTGAAAATATTAAGGAAATATCCCAAGGTTTGCTTAATTTTCATAACATATGAATAATCAAAATGTAAATCTTTCCTGTATACATCTTCACATAATCATGTCATTCGCTTTTTCTGTGCTCAAAACAATTTTGCAAGCTTAAAAAATCATATGTACCCTGACTCTAAATGGAGACTGATAACCACAATCAGCCTAGAGAGTACAGTCTACCTGTTGATTTTAATATCCAGCAGCTAGTGTTCCTGTAATTGGTTTCTTTGGGAACACTAACATGTACACATTACCCCACTCTCTTCTATTGACATAACTTATTACCCCTCTCTCCCCTACAGAGTACCTACCTACTGATCATCATCTCCAGCAGCTGATATTCCTGTGATAGGTTTCTTTGGGATCACCAACACATGCACTGGAGCATTGGGATTGGTTACCCCACTCTCCCCTAAATGTCAACTTATCACCCCTCTCTCCCCTATAGAGTACCTACCTGCTGATCGTCATCTCCAGCAGCTAATATTCCTGCCATAGGTTTCTTTTGGATCACAACGCATGCACCTAAGCATTGTGATTGGTTACCCCGCTCTCCCCTAAATGTCAACTTATCACCCCTCTCTCCCCTATAGAGTACCTACCTGCTGATCGTCATCCCCAGCATCAGATATTCCTGCCATATGTTTCTTTTGGATCACCAACGCATGCACCGAAGCATTGGGATTGGTTACCCCACTCTCCCCTAAATGTCAACTTATTACCCCTCTCTCCCCTATAGAGTACCTACCTGCTGATCTTCATCTCCAGCAGCTGATATACCTGCGATTGGTTTCTTTGGGATCACCAACACATGCACCGGAGCTTGCGGGTTGATATCCTTGAATGCTAGGCACTGGAAAACAAAATGGGGGAAACAAATATTGATCGGTTCATTAAAAGGGGCATTGGACAAGTTCAGCATCATCGAAAACTTTTCCCCATGCAATTTGAGATTTTTTGCATCAAGTTTCATTGTCAAATTCAAACCCCATATCAAAATATTTAGACATTCTTTTATTTTTAATTGTTGTAGTCGACAATGATACTGCCCTCTATAGTTGAATTTTTCAAATTGGCCTTTTCAGGAGACCTAATGCCAGCAAACTCCAAATTTCATTTGATTTATCTGAAATCTGTAATGGGAAAGGATTGTTTTACAAACATATATCTTTAACTCTTTCTTCATATATACATCAATAAATATGTTTAGAGAATAGCCTCATACCCAAGATCAACAAACAAAATAAAATTCAAATTTTTTACTTTTTTGAAGGTTTTGATCAAAAATTTTCCGATATCTGGTTGACTGTTATTTTCTAACAAATGAAACAGGTGTAAATCATCCACAAATAAAATTTCAAAATTTTGTTCAATTCCCCTTTAAGGAGGAAAGCACGTTACTCAATTTTACGTTTTTGCAAGTTTATTTTGTACCATAACCAGGCATGAGAACATACATCCATAAAAATACCTGAAAATGATTCAAAATACCTGAAAATGATGAAAAAAGAGTCAAAATAGGCTGAAATTCAAAGAAATTGTGGATTTTTAAACATGAAAATACCTGAATTCAGGTAAAAACCTGAACATTCTCATGCCTGCATAACTCTTAACAAAGTGCTTAAAGTTCATAAAAGTACACATTTCCAGAAATGAATTTTCACAAGGAACACAATGGGTGATGTTGATTTTTGGCCAAAAATCACATTTGTTGAGAAAATCACAAAAAACACATTTTTGGCCATTTGGGTTTCCAACCAAGCTAAAAATAACAAATTTAAAAAAAAATGCAGGGTCAGAAGTTCGTGAAGAGTTGCGAGAATCCATTTAGATTCTTGCACAGGATTTCTGCTAGAATCCCCAGATTCTCTTGCATTCGATCTAATGTACACTTTGGAAAAAAAAATTAGGATTTTGACCAATTTTTGGAATTTCATGCCAAATACGGTCAAAAAATGACCCAAAATGGAGAAAAGTGAATTTTTGTCTTGTCTCGCCATGAATGGTGCTGTACAGTGTAGTGCTTCTGTTGTTTCCTACATCATCTTCTCTTTGTATATATAAATTTGTCTAGAAAGTAACTTTTTTGTATCATTTATATGCTGGCAATTGCCGAATATATAACAAACAAACTCAATTGATGAATTTAAAAAGTTTCAAGAAAATACCTCCTTTCATCTTTATTTTACATCGACTTAAAACTAAGCTGTTAGAGGTTTCTATAGTTTACACATATCATGAAAATGATTGAGCTGCAGATTTGAACAATGTCAGGGAGGAGTTGGATACGGGAGTTCACAACAGTTACTCTTTATCGCTTTTTGATGAGTAATTCTAAACTATAGAATTTCCAAAACAAATGTCTCTCTTATGTTGGGTTGTAAGCCTGCAGATTTCGGGGTTTTTTTCACTCCCGGGACTCGTATTTTATCTTCGAACGGGTACCTGGGACTCGAATCATATTTTAAGATTCAAAATGTAAGTTGAAAAGGCACCAGTCGGAAACACGGGAGTAGTGCACAAGTACCAAAAGATACACTCGAGTCTTTGCACTCTACTGTAGGGCACATTTCAGGCTTAAAAACGGCTGATTTGATACCGTACTGACGCTTGTATAGTCCCACCATTTTGTTACCTCAGATTTTTATCAAATTACGGGTGGGACTTAAATCGGGGAACTTACATAAAAAGACGTTTAATGTGGTAATATTATTTCTGCTGCTTCGTGGAGTCGCCATTTTGACAGGTTACTAGAATCCCGATTGCGCATGTCTGATAAGTATGATAGCACCATTATATAACAGTTAAAGGTGCAATTCATGATTTTGATGTGACAAAAACCTCGCCTCTTTTTAGGCTAAATAAAAAGAAGAGTAAATTATAAATAAATATATACTGAAAATTTCACTTGATTCCGACCATTCGTTTCCAAGTTACAAGCTTTTCAGCATTTTGAAAATCCCCATAGGCTACTGTGTTGTAATTACTGTCGGGGCCCCGACAATAATTAGAAAATGACACATTTTCTCACTTTTCTCAAAATTGCAAGAACATATGAAAGAATGGTGTGGGGATCGTAACCTATACCAGTTGACGATTCTTATAAGCTACAAAAATCGACTTTGATAGAGGTGACCTTGAGGGTGAAAAGTGGATCATGAATTGCCCCTTTAACATCGCCATGTGTTGACGAACATTCAACAGATGCAAAAAAATAGTTAACAGGTTGCGATGTTTGTAACAAAACAGAGAAATCAACGATCTTCCTGCAAGAGACATTGCATGTTTGATAAAGTTTGCGACTATTTTTGGAAGTAGATTTTGATATTTGATAATTTTTAAGGTCATTTAGCAAACTTATGGCCACCAGTAAAATGATTATTGGAATATTTTGGTAATGATAATTTGGCGACTCCTTTAAAAAATACCAATAGGTCAACTTATGCACTGTTTTCTGGGTTTTGAGTAGGCAAATTTGAGACCCGAGACTCGAAAGCAAAAACGGGACTCGAAAAAAACGGGACTCACTTGCAGGCTTATTGGGTTGAAGTTAGAATTTACCACCCCCTTGACGACAAGAAGTTGACAGAATGAAAACGCGTTCCGGCCGACCTTCAAATGACCATAAGGAAAAGAAAAATATTCTTTGGTTGCCCTCCACAGCTTTTTTTAGAGAGGGTCGGTCAGTCCTGGTTTTTATTTTTAATTTTTTATCAATACCCAATCACGGACCGCTAGATCGATCCGCCGCTTCAGCCTTCACAACTTCCCCCGCGACATACAAATCAAAACAAAATTGTGATATCCTGAATGTTTTGAGGGTTGAAAGGCTTATAGACCCTCTTTTCACCTGCACAGCCAACCCGACTTTCTGTTCACTGACTACCGACATGTTTTTTTGTGTATTTTTCGGTAAGTTTTGCATATATGTGTGGTGCTCTGGCATAATGAGCGGAAAGTCGCGATTTTCAAAACTAAGTTTATGTCGTATTTTAATTCTCTATCATCTCAGCTTTCCAATGATATATAATATGTCATACTTTCTTTCTACAATTTTCATTTAGAGATCAAAATACAAGACAATCCACTCAAAATCTGGAAGTAAATAATTGTCGCAAATCGATTCTAAAGTTACTGATTACTATAGTGTATAATAGCAAAACGCGATCAATTACCCGTGAATAATTGCACTTCCCGGCATAATTGACCTTCAAAACGCGAAGTATAGATTAACACTTATGTACTAATGGGTTTTATGTCAAAAAACGAAATTTGATCTTTTCACCATATTTTTACTTTAGCAGCCATTTATTCAAAATCTTCAATCGCGACTTTCCGCTAATTTTGCCAGAGCACCACTCATATTTTAGGGGAAAAAAATATTTTTCAATAAAAAATAGTTTGGGTCGGGCTGAAAAATAGGGTCGGTCGGTGGAGGGCAACTTAACAGGTTTTTTTGGCCTACTCCCTTATATGGAGGTGAAACAAGCACCATAGGATTTCTTTTTTGATTCCCTTTCCAATGATATATAATTTGTCAGGTTTTGATAACAAAATTAAAAAACAACCGGCCTCGCTAGTGTAAGTCTAAGCAACGAGATATTAAAGGTGCAATTCATGATTTTGATATGACAAAAACCTCGCCTGTTTTCTAGCTAAATAAGAAGAAAAGCACATCATAAATATATACATTGTAGGCCTACTGAAAATTTCACTTGATTCTGACCATTCGTTTCCAAGTTACAAGCTTTTACAGCATTTTGAAAATCTCCATAGGACCAAAAGCTACCGTACTGTGTTGTAATTACTGTCAGGCCCCGACCATAATTAGAAAATGACAACTTTTCTCACTTTTCTCGAAAATGCAAGCACACATGAAAGAATGGCCGGTTTATGGTAAAAGCCAAATATTAACTCTTAAAAATAGGGATCGTAACATATTCTGTCGGACGCAGTTGTTGAATTTGGCGTACTCAGTCCTTGTTACTGGAGTGAAACTTACTGTGCGATGTATATGGAGTGAACCAACATTTCCACAATATTTTATGTTTCCGCTCTGATTCATTAATATTTACTTACAATAAAGATGAAAGACACATTTTGAACAATATATCAAAGAAAGGGGTTGATTCAAAAATCAATTTAGCTTAAAATATAAATTTTGTAGACTTTTTCATTGACCTCCAAACTATAGGCCACAAATGACAAAAAAATCATTTTGGGCCAATTTTGGACCTATTTTTGGCAATATTTCAAAAAGTAAGTCAAAAATAAAAAATTTGAGAAATGCGTTCCTTGACATGTGTTTCTAGATTCTAAATAGCATTCGAGGTCCAACTTTTATTTTTTCAAAATTTAGTTAGGTTGTTTACAAATTAATGGTCAAAGAACAAGTTTTTTTTGGACCAAAATCATACATTTTGGTCCAAAACTGACCTTACCATCAGCTTCTACATGAAAATCCACATCTAGAAGTGTATACTTTCATATGGATTTACTTATCGGTTGCTGAGTTACCGTGCATCAAATATTTCAGAAAATGAGGGGTTAACTGTGCCCTTTAAGCTGAATTCAGACTTAACAGGCATGAGATTACATCCTCCTGAAAAAAGCTGGAAACACTGGAAAAGCGCGAGAAATTGGTAAAAAATGCCTCAAAACAGGCTGAAAATAAATAAAGTTGCGGAAATTTTGACATCCAAAAAAGCTGGAACCAGCTGAAAAGCTGGAAAATCTCATGCCTGAGACTAGACGCAAACGCATGACGCACTGAGCATGTGCAGTAAAAGATTTGAGGAGTTCCGATCAATCGATATCAAAACGCAACACCGAATGTGGCACCGCAAACCGAGTTGAGGAAAGCTCAACTTTCCATTGCGTTTTCATGTCGTCGGCTGCCGCAGTCCATTTGCGTTTTGAGTGTGAATTCATTTGCGGTGAAAATTATTGGAAACGCAACGCATTGCATTTTGAGTATGAATTCAGCTTAAGCCATAGGCCATGGTAGTCAGAATTTACCTAGAACATAAACTTGTTAAAATTAATTTTTATGTAAACAATCACCTGAAATTAACAAATTCATGATCAAAGTACACATTTTGATTTTTTCAATCAACAAACACTAAAGCTGAATTCATACTCAAAACGCAATGCGTTGCGTTTTCAATAATTTTCACCGCAAACGGCACCGCAAATGAATTCACACTCAAAACGCAAACGGACTGCGGCAGCCGATGACATGAAAACGCAATGGCAAGTTGAGCTTTCCTCAACTCAGTTTGCGGTGCCGCATTCGGTGTTGCGTTTTGATATTGATTGATCGGAACTCCTCAAATCGTTTACTGCCAGCGTTCGAAATTATGGTTGTCCGGTTGTCCGGGACAACCAAATCTAGCGCCGGACAACCTAAATTTATGCTGTGGTTGTCCGGCGGACAACCATAATTGTTCAAAGTCAAATAAACATACTTCTTAGCATGTTTATTTCGAAACTGGAACCTTCGATAAAATTGTAACATTTTTGAGCATTTTTCTTAAATTCCCTGATCGGCGTAACAAATATGACTTTTTATTAATTTGCTGTTGAAAAAATATAGAAGTAGGTGTCTCGTAGTTGTCTGTGCGCTTGGGAGAACTTTTTTTTTTGCTTGTCAGTTTTGAAAAGCTACGTCGAAAAAATTTGGGGTACCCTTTTGAGTCTGGCGCTGCGCTTGACGGACAACCAAATTTCTGACGGACAACCAAAAATTACAACCTGGTTGTCCGTCGGACAACCATTTTTTTTCCTTAATTCGAACGCTGTTTACTGCACATGTTCGGTGCGTCGTGCGTTTGCGTCGAGTCTGAATTCAGCTTTAAGTAGATACTCATTAAAGGAGCATGGTCCGATTGCTTTTTTTTTCCAAACTTTCTGAGATTTTGTTACCAAAATTTTTCTCATATATTTATCTCATAACCCATGTGAAATTTCTCGGCAGAATTATGTTCCGTTTTGGAGTTATACACAAAAATATGTCTAATTATTATGGTAACCATAATTAATTTTACACAGTAAGGTATAATAGGCAGCTCTAAAATACAAAATTGCACATAAAATCAAAACGGTTTGACCGATTCAGCTCAAATTTGAAACTTTAAACTTCTCTAGTGGTCATCTTTCATATATGACACTGAAAACTTGATTTTGCAAAATCGGACCAAGCTCCTTTAATATTGTCAATAATAATACATGAGTGATCCAACAAAAAAGGGATGGCAAATAGCAAAAAAGTCATGGGCTAATTTTAGCCCATGAGATTGCAACAAGGCGGTAGAGATAGGAAATCTTCTTATTCTTTTAACTGTCAATCAAATCGATAGACACATTGTAAAATTGGTCCCGATCGATTTAGCTCACTCGCGGAGTCGCGATGAATTATAAACTCCAGGTATTAAAAATAAGTAATTAATTTAATTAAATGAATGTATTACTGAAACAAATGACAAGTAATGAACTTAGTCTTTAGTATTTATTTACTTCACTGTTTATTTACGTGTATGTTATTTAATAATCCATTTATTTTGTTTATGTTTATTTATTTATTCACTTAGGCCTATTTATCTATATATTAAGATGTTTATTTTTTGTATTTATTTACTTAGCTGTTAATTTGTATGTTATTTATTAATCCATTTATTTAAATGTGTTTTTCATCTAATATTTATTAAATCATTTTATTTCTTACTAAATGTTATTAGTTTAATCTGAGATAAATAAACCAACTATTTATCTCAGGTTTAATAGTTAAATAGACAATAGTGAATAAAAAGTCAGTAGCCGACTGAACACGCATGGTATAAGTCGAACTTGACCAATTACGTGTCTCTATCGACTTGATTGACAGCTAGAAGAATAAGAAGATTTCCTGTCTCTACCGCCTTGTGAGAATGCATTGGTTGTATAGGAAGAACTGTCAAACCGTAATGGCTGCCGTGGACTAGCCTCTACACAGGCCTTCCGATGTACATGTACATCTATAGGCCTGTGAGAATCGAGGTGAACATTTGGCAAGATTTTCCAAGTTCAAAGTCATGATTTCAAGAAATTGGAAAAAGGACTAAACAATTTGACCATCAAATAGGGAGGAGAAAACGTTCCTTGACAAGAATGAGGTACTCGACCATCTAAATAATCCATACTTTAAAAAAGATCAACCAAAAACGGCGAAAAATCACTATCTGCAAAAGCAGAAAGAATCGTATTCTACAACATGGTAAACAAAAACATTTACCATAGGCCAGCCGTGGACGTCTTTAAGTAAGCTTAATGATCAGTATCTTGCAGGCTTTACCAAAGTGGATGATATGCAAACAAATACATGTAATATCAAAAATAAAGTAACATCACTCTACAAACATGATCATCTTCATAAACGATGTCAGCAGGAATTTCTTTCCTGATGATCTTTCCAAAAAGAGTGTCTCCTCCTTCCTTGGCCATGTTGTCCTGCTGCCTTGTGACTTCAACCAATTTCCAACTCGACCCGACGTACTTGTCGTCAACCAGCCAACCACTTCGACCCGTCAATGATCTCGCCATAAATTAGCCCCTATTTTTTTTAATCGGAAAAAAGATTTTTACTGTACAAAAGTATACCACGTCTAATTTTAAGATCTCCAAAAGTGTTTTTTTTTCTTTGAGAATTTTGATTTTTTTGAAAATATTTTTTAAGTTGTTGTTTTCATTTTGTTTCCATTTTAATACTGTTTTTAAACTTGTATAAAGAGATTTTTCAGTACAGTAGACTTATTTGCATCTTTACAGAGGCCATAATTTGGTGTAACTTTGACTTACATTTGAAAAAAAAAATCTAAAAAAAAAAAAACAGATCCGCCCGCACGCACTCGCTCAAAAAAAGTTGTGGGGGACAACCAAATAGTTTATTTTTTTTAGCGTAAGGCTCCACTTGTTTTTGAGACACAGGTATCAAAAAGCAGGGGGCCGGAGACGCTCTATTTTTCTATTTTTAAACATTATTTTTTATTTATATTTTTTTCGAGGATGTTATGATTTGAATTTTTTTTTTTTTTTTTTGAGAAAGAAAAATCACTAGGCCTAATATTTTGCCCCACGATCTTCAGCTCCGAAGTCTGACGCCGTATCCATTAGGCCACCGAGATAGCTGGCGATCAACTTGCCAAAATAATATTTATATTATGAAGGAGGGAAATGATAATTTTAACATACCCTACAAGTTTCAGCCTCATAGCATGCATATATTTTTCAAAATTGCGACTTAAAATTTTCCGGGGTTGCACCCCCGCTCCCCCTACACCCCAACTTTGACGGCCTACCCTAACCCCACCTTAGGTGGTACCCCCTAATTTGTTCATCAAAATGACCGCAAATAATTTAAAAGAGATTACCCAAATGCCTGGGGTCGGTTGCTTTTGCGATTTTATGCTGCGGGGAAATAACCTTAGGGGGTTGCAACACCCCCCACCCCTTGGTTAGACGAGGGTTAAAGTACCTTTCAATATGGTTGGTCACAAATGTACTCACGGACTGCAAGTTATGAATGGGGTATAATATTTGGATATCATTTTTATAATTATAAGCAGGCATACTGCTGATTGACTGCAATGAACTGCATGCACCACAACACATTCTTTGCTAGCTGTATCCACCTTTCTCAACAGGCAGCCCATAGCCACCACCGCTTTACTCCAACGAAAAGACAAAAATTCTATCAAGGTGCAGTATTGTATCTACTGGTAGAATTGCACCGTTCGAATGGAGTGTTGCCATTGAATTGGAACATTTTGTCAAAGGGACACAATCCTCCAACTCACTCAAATATTCCAGGCAAAAATTTGGATTTCAGATTTTTGCCTCAAACTCAATTCGGATTTTCTCATTCTACATTAGTTTATTAGATCAAGTGAATTTCTTGCTTGATTCACCATTCTAGGACATGATGAAAACTTTTGAAAGGATAAGCTACTCATAATTAAACTACTGTAAACAGGGATATTTTTGTGAGCATAATTTTTCACTAAGCCAGACAATCATGACCTTTGTGGGTGTGTTAAGTTAGCTTTTTTAAGCTTCATTAGTCTTACACAAAAATGAATATATTAGCGGGGTGTTATATTTGTGGTTAGATGTTAATTAATGAAATTTGCGAAAATTAACTCCTCACGAAAATAACCCCATTTACATTAAAGGTGTAGGTTCAAATAACCCCATTTACATTAAAGGTGTAGGTTCAAATAACCCCATTTACATTAAAGGTGTAGGTTCCTATCTTAGCATGTGTGTAATTTAGTTTTAACTGATTGACCTTGACCTCTGAAATGCATTGTACTTGTACAATGTTTTTCAGGCTTAGCTTGCTTCTTGTTTTCTCTTGAGAGGCAAAAGAAAATACGCAACCCTGGGGATGAGGCTGTTATGAAAATACAAAAGAAATAGAAAATAGGTATAC